>BQNB010015777.1:0-64101 GCA_026074375.1 Tanacetum coccineum | reverse complement strand
TAAACCCGCACTTAATGAACATTTCACGTCACTTAGCAAGCATTTTCGTCATTTATATCTTTTAGATCAATTTTAGTATAATCTTGTAGTTTTTAATCTTAAAATTAATATTAGTTTAAAAATAGTTTAAATCTAAAAGTTTAGTTTCCCTTTTATATGCTTTCTCTTTTAGTAGATTTAGAAAACCAAACCCAAAAACTTAAATGATAATCAAGCTCGATTTACAACTTGAACGTAGATTTCCATTCACTTCTCGCCGAGGAAACGACCCGGGAGGTTTTTGATAATTGCTTTGGTTAAAACCGATTTTCTAGAACCCGACGGAAAATACTTACTATACTATTATTGATTATATCATATTATACTATATATTATATACGTATTTGGGTGTATCACTAATTAAAAATACTTAAAGTACTTCGGATGAAGTAGCTAAGTTGTCGCGACACGGAATAGAGAATAGACTATAATCGAGACTAGTAGAAAAGAATAGAAAAATTTACGGAATGTGTTCCATCATTCCTAGACCTAGACAAAGACAATTTAATGATTGGCGGTTGAGGGGTAATGAAAGAATGTCAACGATATTATCTTCAGACGCAACCTATTCGAATGGAGATGTTTCCTTTTGGACATTTTCCCGAAGTAAATGGTGACGTATCTTCAGTGTGTTTTGTACGTGAAAATAATAATAATAATAATAATAAAGAAGAAAACAAACAAAGATGAAGGCGATGAGCTTGACAATGTCTAGACGGATGGTGGTTAACGTACGATAAACTACACTTATAGAGTTATGTAGCTCTTCTCGAGCATTGCAAATGTTCATAGAACAATCACACGACGAGGTATACGGTTGTCTTAAAATTGGTAACGGAAATAGTAGAGGAAAGAGATTAGCCATCTCTATGGTTAAAGAGGCGTGGTTGAGTGAGAAGAAAGAGGTGTGATCGAAAGATAAATAGTGTTTCATCGAAGACAAAGAATGTTTCATCAAAGAGAAAGAATGATTTCGTCGAAAAGAAAGAACGTTTTCGTCAAAGAGAAAGAATGTTTTAACTAATGTTATTAAAAGGCTTGAATAGGGATTTTCAGATATGGCCTTTAACGTTTGCAATCGCAAGTTAAAGATACTTGGTATATTTCGGATGAACCTATTTAGTTATCAAACTACTTGGAGGGAGCGTTAGATTGTACTCTAAGCTCTACTTGACGAAAGTTAAGAGTAGATGATTTGGAAGAAAGGAGGCGATGATCAAAGGATGTTGTGTGAGTGAAGACTCAAGAGATTTTTAAGAACCATTCGCGACTTCTTTTGAACAATTTAGATTAGTGACCCGGACGCGAAGAAAGATATTCTAGTGTGAGAAAATATATACATAGATGTATATAAGACATATAGATCTAGATGCAAGTTTATCTAAGCATGCATTCAACATAATAATCAACAAGATTTAATGTTGTAAGATGTATGACATCTTAAACCTTATTTGTCATACATCAACTAACTTATGTAGCGTGACATATTAAACACATAAGTCATGTAATAATGGTCGCATACATAACGTGATTTCAAATGCAATCATCAATGTTAAAACATGTTAGCATTTCAATTAGGAGCATGTGTTATAGATAAGCTATAGAGATATTGTGATATAAATTGCTAGAAAAAAGGCAAGACGCTTTTACAACAGACTATGCGTTCAATATCTAAGCAAAATAAACGTGAGCATTAAGATAAAATGATAGCATTATAATTGCATTACATGGGAGGCACGTTATTTCATATTTGAAAACTTCAAAGCATATATGTGAGACGCAAGTACCTTAGATTGACTAAGAGGTAAAACTATTTGTACTTGCTTAGTGTGCAATCTAATGATGATACTAAGTCCTTCAATGTAGACTATTCATTAGGGATATTTAGGAGGAGTCATTAGTCGAATTAGAGAATGGATATGTGGACTATCACTAGTGGTGCTCATTTAGGCTAAACACGACCATTTTTACGGTTATACCATGAAAACCCAACTGCACCCTTGGAAAGCAATTCCACCGTGTAGGTCAAATTGAATTTTAGTTTGCATAGATTCTACCCTATTAGTCATTATCAAGTTAAAAGAACAAATATAAATAATTATATTTTGTCTAATGGAGTGCCGCAAGGATGATAATTTGTATTGTCTCTTCATGCAAGGCCTAATATGACTTAACTAATCATGCTTTAATTCTGGTTCACTATTCATAATACAAAGATTGTGTGGAAATTCTAAGTTAAATGAAAAGAGCAGCTAGTTTGTTGTAGTGTAAAAGAGGAATTGAGTCACTTGACCTAGAAGTATGCTTAGAGTGGACTAAGTGTAATACTCTTTAATGAGAGTGCTCAAAGAATGCACCTTTGGCATGTCTTTTGTGAAAGTAATCAAATTACGGTTATTTTCCTATTAGATCTTGTGATTATTCATTTGTTAGAGAATAAATGACGATTTACGTAAGTTTAGTTATATGTATGTTGGACTTTTAAACCAAGTGATTGACAAAAGGAAGATGTTTAACTCTAAGTCCACAGGGAGATCTACCTAAATCCGAGTTGACGTGAATCTTAGGACGTTAGGATCATCGGTCTTAGAGTGCCAAATTTGGGCAAGGATCGTTTTCCTATTATTTGGGAGATGATGTTGATATTAGATTATTAGGAGAAACTTATATAAGTTATAAGGGTTCTTGGTTTGATTTTTCAAAAATGACATCCAAGTCTTGCTTATCAAGTTGGGGTACTTATAAGTTTCCCAATAAAAATTCATAAGTAGTCAATCCTACTTAGAGTGTGTTAAGTTTAGCTTGTCTATAATTTGAATAGCTAAATAACACAACATTTGATCACTTTCGACTCAATGAAACACTTCATTGCATGTGGTGTATTGCAATCGATGACTAATCTTGTCGTCTTTGCTATCGGACTTCGTGATTTCATGTAATATTTCCGAGGATGGTTAACATGTGGAACAGAATGATATCTATGGTTATTTATATTGTTATTTAGTGATAGATAATCCCTAGTCTCGATTTCATGTTCATATTCTAATTTTGTAATTAGATGAATGATGAGATGATTATCGTTTCTTTGAATCAATAATCATCTTCATATTTCGAATCTCTTCACGATCATTTATTGAAGAAAGCACAAAATGGTTTGTGTAATATGTTCAATTCTCCATAGTCCTACCTTTAGATGGATTAAATGGTTCTCATGTGCGTGAAGAAGAAATATTTGCTTATTTGGTACAAGTATAGAGGAAAGTTTTGACTGAGGGATAATTTGAGTTTTGAGGTTATGCTTTTTGAATAGTTTGAGCAAAGTTACAATATGTTGTGCATTTGCTATGTTTCGCTTTTCGGGGATGGACAACTTTACCAATTGCATTGCAAGGTAAATTACTTGAATATTTTAGACAAAACATTCAAGTCGTCAATCCTACTTCATTGTGTATTTTATGCATATATTTGCCAAATATTTGGAACACAACTATTGGACAAGTAGACTCAATATGACTCATACTACACATGTGTGTGTTATGTTCAGATGCATATTCTCTAATCATCTGGGAACAGGGATGTCATTATTTTTATTATCAAACGGTGTTATTTAGTGTGAATTAATTAAGTATGTAGTTTAGATAATATCTCTTGTTATATTTTGATATAATCTTAAAGCTAGACAAATAAGAATCCGATTTCTTGTCCATACTCGAAAACTTGTCAATTAGGTTCGATAATAACATCAATCATAGTTTGAATAAGTGTTATATATATTCGAAATTTTCTTGACCCTCACGAACATTTTTAAGAGAAGACAAATAAAGATTGTCATAGTGTGTTCCATATCCTAGACTAGTTGTATGGTGTGAGGTTGATGAATAAATGACAAGTTAATTTTTACTTAAGATTCTCATATATTTTTGCTTTGTCCTGTGTGCGAAAAAACTATTTGTTGTCTATGCCATTAACCAATGCATAGTTTTTGACATTTTATTAGTATATCGTGAATTATTTTTTTCTAAACCATTATAATACAACACACATTTTTGTAAAAACACTATATGTTTATAAAAGAATATAATTATGTGTGTCTGTTAGAACAATGCAAGCACAAGCAAAGTTTAAAAACATATTTTCTTTTACCTAATTACTAATGTATTTAATACAATATTTTATTTTGTTTAACCAATCCAAGGTCAAACAAGGCAAAATGATGAAAATATTTAGACATCTTGTTGGAAGAGAGTTGGTGTGTTGGAAATATTTTAGTGACGGGTTTTAATATATGATATTAGAACATTATTTTTCCACACACTTGACAAACTATTAAACATCTCATTCCTAAGTGTTTACTACACTCAAAATGTATCTACAAGATGTTTATGTAACACTTGTGAATATAGGGATCTATGTTATATGCAATGCCACAAACAATTTTGCAACCTCTACGCTAAGAAAATCTAGCGTAATTCTATTAGGCATAATCCGAAAAACTAGTAACATACAAATAGCATACATGGCAATGTGTTTGATTTAGAATTAGATCAATTACTAATAGTAATGATTACTTATAATATCTTTTTAACCAAGTTGAACCAAAAGTAAACACACATATTCATCTAGCATAAATAGGATATTTTGTCGTTGTTTGTGTATTATATAACGATGTATACTTAGCTTGATTTGATTTGAAAATAAAATAGTTCCTCCCCATTTCAAAAATTAATTAAGATCAATATTTTAAAAGGACAAATACACTATTTTTCAAAGATATATCAATTAGAAATGCCCGACTCAAAGGAAAATGTAAAATACAAGTTTTACGTTAAAACGAAACTCAAAGTTTTGACCACTATGTAGTATTTTGCATTTCTGACTTATTTAAGTTTAGAATGAAGACTTGGAAGTATTTTTAAATGAAAGTAGACTCAATTATCTTCGAAAATGGGGGTGACACGACTTTACGGATTACCGTTAATTTTTATGATTCACCGAACCCCCGCGTTCTGCACACCATTACCCCACTAAACAAAATAAAAAAAAACAAAATGATAAATGCTGAAACAGACAGACGACCCCCATAAAGGTGACGGCCCCCAGATATATTTGGGGGCCGCCCTAGCATTTATGGGACCGCCACCAGAGACCCAAAAACACGTTTTTAGTATAAAATCATTTGGTGACTTAATGTAGGGACGTAGGACTTCAGAAAGTTGTTTCAGCACATGAAATACGTGTTTTAGTTAGTACGTTCATTTATACTCTTACGGATTAGACATTCTTTAAGTTGGCACTTTCAAGTTCTTTTGAGAAAATTTTCCTTCAAGCTAGTATACAAAGTATATTTAATAACAAAACTAGTACGAATCAAACAACAAAACACTTTTCATATTTAATCCCCCTTCATGGGTAATTTGATACATGGATCGTACTCTATTTTAAAAACTATTTGTTACTTTTGAAACTAGACGTCGTGGCTCTTGATACCAATTGTGGGGAAAAACCGTTAGAGAGGGGGGGGTGTGGAAACCGTAGAGGGGGGTGAATACGTTTCCATTTAAAAACTTTAAATCTTTAGTATCAAATCGCCAATCAAGTTAGACGTAATATGAGAAGTGTCGATAATAGGTTTTACAACAACTAGCACATATCTTAATAATACAAACTCAACCACAATATTAACTACAAGGTAGTACACAACCTTAACTAACGATATATACACAACCATTCACACAATCATAAGCATAATGCAAGTATAAAAGTAACGCGGTAAATGTAAAGAATAAGTAAAGCGAAAGGTAAAAGAAAATGCAAACCGACACAGTGATTTATAGTGGTTCGGTCATGAAGCTCCTCTTCGTCCTACTCCACTCCCTGAGTATCCAACTCGAGAGTTACTTCACTAATCAACAAGCTCCCTTTCGACGGAGAAAACCTTATACCAATGCTTACATTATTTTCCGACACTAAGTTAACTGCCGAGTTCTTCTTCGGGTACAACTAAACCCGTTATGTTTTATGGCCCAACATAACAAACCTTGTGTTTTATGGCCTAAACACATAAACCGCGTCGCTTACATTGTTTTTCGACACTAAGCTAGATGTCGAGTCCTAATCTTAGCTAGAACCAATCTACCACTTCACCAAAGTATTTTAAGGCCTAAAATACTAACCAACCCACAATCAACCCATCCAAATATATACATCATTTGGATCTACACACTACTAAAGATTAGAAGACATGGACTCGATCTATATGTAACAAATGTTACAAATGGACTAACTAGACTACATAACTTCGGATCTTGAAGATGACCGAAGTTCTTCTCTTGCACTTGAGGAAAAGAGGAAAGGATAGAAGATTTGATCACATTTAAACAAGATTAACCAAGTTGAATGATCAAAGATTTAGAGAGATTTAGTGAGATCTAGAGAGAGAAAGAACTGAAAGAAAATCATGCAAAAGGGTTATGAAAATAGTTGGAGGTGACCCACTATTTATAGGAGCTGAAAAACAGCCTGTCAGGAAATGGCGGTCCCAGATATATTAGGGGGCCGCCGGATATTTAAGGGGGCCGCCGGCCTATTTAAGGGACCGCCCCGACAGACGCTCCTGTTTTTATCTTTTTGTGGTGACAAACTTGTCTGCTGAAAGTTTAACATGTTTTGGGGGGAAAAGAACCAGATTTTGAATTTTGAAATAATTACCACATAAAACAATTTTTTTTAATTAAAAAAATAATTTTACTAATTAATTTTTGAAAAAAATTATTTTGTTACATTTATAAAAATGTAAAGTTTAAGACAAAAACTTATTTCTTTGATCATCCTATAAGTTTAATGTTTGTTTGTACATACCTTATGTGATTTACGTCGGTGTAAACCAGTGTTTCTCTTGATGCATACTTTGCTTGAGAACGTCGCAGAGATGTTGATGCATGTATGCTTGATGATTTTGGAACAAGGTAACTTCCAACAAATTTCGGTGGTGATGTAACTTGAGACAATCGAAAAATGAGTAGATGCATGTATGCATTGATTATTATGTGATATACGAAGTAACTTGCGCACTTTTAACTTACGTATTAACAAGCACATGTTTATCATCACCAAAACATAAAAAGATCGTATAGATTAAATATCATAATATTTGCACTAACAATCTCCCCCTTTTTGATGATGACAAAATATGTAAACCATAGCACATAGTAAAGTAAAAAGTTACTCGTTTACACTCTCTTCTCCCCCTTTTGTCGAAGCAAAAAGGTATAATGTGGATTATGGTTGGAGCATATAGGTTGGAGGTATGAGAAGAAGGTAAGTGTGTAAGGTAAATATGTTGGAGGAATTAGAAGAAGGTAGGTGCTCCTAGTATATGTAGTGTGAAAGAATGAAAGGAAGGTGGGTGCTCCGTGTATATAGATTGAAGATATAAGGAAAAAGACGTGAGAAATAAAGGTTGAAGGTTATTTTATGTTTCTTGGATAGTTTGAGAGGAGTTATAAGAAATAAGGGACGATAGAGAAGAATATAAGTGTCTCCGGGGTATATTGTTAGAGGAATAAGAAAAGGAAAGGTGGTCTATTGAGAGTATATGTTGATACGGAATGAGGAAAAGGTAGGTGCTCCAAGTATATAGGTTAAAGAATGAGAAGACAATGAGAATAAGGTTGAGGTGGTTATTTGAGTTTTTTTGAAATTTAGGAGATGTCAATGATTAATAGGAAGAAGGCATGATAGAATTGTAGGTACTTCAAGTATATAAGTAGAAAGTATTAGACGAAACCTGAAGGTTGAAGGTGATTTTGAAGTAGACGAGGTAAAGTATTTGGAGTATAGACGAGCCCTTCATCGTATTTGACAATCTCCAATCCTATCTTCCTATAAAGGTGAGCTTGCATCATCCTAGTGAAGTCTTATATCATCATGGTTTAACCAACTCCATGCTATTTACCCACATATCTCCTAGCTCCTCCTTGCTCATTGTGTCCCCATGATAATATCATTCCTTGTATATTGACTCTGAATAATCCATGATCAAATAATTACCATCAGATGCCAATGAAGTCGATGCAATTTAAATGAGGTAGAGCGCTTAACAAGTGCCTCCCCCTCGGTGTCTGCTCCCACCTTTGAGTTTGAGAACCAAGGAATCAAGATATTGTTGTGCTACAAAACAAAGTTAGTAGACAAGTGTACATATACATATAGCAAAACATTAGCGGGGAACTAGACATGCACTTTTAGGTTTTGTTATTCTAAAGTATGACACTTTGAAATAGAAGTAAAACCTAACACAAGTATCATATTTTAAAAAAACAACCTTAATGAAGAAATAAAAAGAATCGAGCACCGATGTTTACGAAGAAAGATTAGACCGACTTTTAATAAACGAGAATGAGATTCGTTTATTGATTGACACAAAAATATTATGAGAATGACCTTTTAAAAGTAGACGAATGACACTTAATATCTTGGCAAAATATGTCAATATATATATATATATATATATATATATATATATATATATATATATATTATATTATCTTATATATATATATATATATATATATATATATATATATATATATATATATATATACACTTTAAAAGAATAAAAAGAAAAATAAGACAAGGATGGAGACGATGTGCTCTTGGATGTGAATGAAAATGATTCTATAGAGCCAAAAAGTGGGAAAGGATGAGCGATACTAAAAAAGGAATGTGTCGATGAAGGGGTGATGTTGTAGGGGTTGGGGGGGGGGGGGGGAGGGGAATATATCATTTGCACTAACAATTGATGTGCATATGATCCTATCGAGACAAAGGTGGATGATTGGGAATTTAAAGGTTTGTTTGGTGTTTTGTTAGTTGACAATGTTGAGGAACAAAGTGGGATGTGAAATGAGGTGGTAGTTCTTTCATGGTGGAATAATAATGAGAGACTCAACAATGTGGTGACTCAATAACACTTGAAGATTGAATATCTTCTTTATGTTCTTCACTTTCTAGAAAGTGGAAAGTTTTGCGAAGGAGTGACATTTGCATTTCGCAAATTACTTAAATATTTCGGATGAAATAATTAAGTTGTTAGTGGATATAGGAGGAATTCTAATATTAACAAGACTATTAAAAGAGAGAAGAAACGTATAGAAGTGAGAAGAAACGTTAGAGATGAGGAGACTCATTAGAAGTGAAAAGGAATGTTTAAAAGTAAGAAGAAACTTTTAGAAGTAGAAAGACTATCAGAAGTGAAACGACTACTAGAAGATAGAAGAAACGTTTAGGAGTGAAAGAAATCATCTATGAATTTGAGACAAGATTTATGTGAGATGTGAGGACCAAGGTTTGTATGTGAGGGGATTTATTATGAAGTGATGGATTGTAAGTCTATCGATTGTAAGGAATGTGTTTGATAATGAGACGCATTTCATTATGAAATTCACTTGACTCTTGAAAACATAAGCAACGATGCTTATGAGTGTTGGGATATGAGGATGACCCATTGATCTATAGAGAGATATTGGGTATAGGTTTGGGTGTGGAGTAGATGTCAACTCGTAGCAAAAGAGAGGAAGTGTTAGGTTATGGAATTAAAAAAAATGAATGGTATTACAAGCTGCTGCCGGCGGTCCCAAATATATATGGGGGCCGCCAGAATAGACATGGGGGCCGCCGGACCGCCAACAGGAGGGATGTTTGGGGAAATTGACTAATTTTATTCAAAAAGCGTGACAATTTTTAATTTTATTTTTCGCTAATTAAAAATACTTAAAGTACTTCGGATGAAGTAGTTAAGTTGTCACGACAAGGAATGGAACACGGACTAGAATCGAAACTAGAAGAAAAGAAGAGAACGATTTATGAAATGTGTTCCATCATTCCTAAACCTTGACGAAGATAATTTAACGATTCACGCTTGAGGGGTAAAGAAAGAATTGTCGGCGATGTTATCTTCAGACGCAACCTTTTAGATGGAGATGTTTCCTTTTGGACATTGTCCCGAAGGAAATGGTGATGTATCTTCTGTATGTTTCATACGCAAAATAATAATAATAATAATAATAATAATAATAATAATAATAATAATAAAGAAGAAGAAAACAAACGAAGATAGAGACGACAAGCTTGACAATGTCAAGACAGAATGTGGTTCGCGACGATCTTTGCGATGCGTAGCGACTCAAAAAGTTATGTAGCTCTTCCTGAGCATTGTGAATGTTCATAGAACAATCACATGACGAGGTATACGGTTGTCTTAAAGGTGGTAGCGGAAATAGTGGAGGAAGGAGATTAGCCATCTATATTGTTGAAGAGGCGTGGTTGAATGAGAAGGAAGAGGAGTGATCGAAAGACAAAGAGTGTTTTCATCAAAGAGAGATAATATTTTCGTCAAAGAAAAAAAATGTTTTCATCGGAGAGAAAGGATGTTTTTGTTGAAGAGAAAGAATGTTTCGTCGAAGAGAAAGAATGTTTTCGTCTAAGAGAACATAATGTTTTTGTCGAAGAGAAAGAATGTTTCTTCGAAGAGAAAGAATGTTTCGTTGAAGATAGAGAATGTTTTCGTAGAAAAAAAATGTTTTCGTCGAAAAAATATGTTTTCGTCAAAGAGAAAGAGTGTATAATCGAAGAGAAAGAATGTTGTCGTCGAAGAGAAAAGGATGTTTTCGTCGAAGAGAAAAGGAGAGCGTTTTAACTTATGTTGTTAAAAGGCTTGAATAGGGATTTTCGGATATGACCTTTAACGTTTGCGATCACAAGTTAAAGATACTTGAATATTTCGGATGAAATATTTAAGTTTTCAAACCTACTAGGAGGAGTGTTAAATTTGTATCTAACTTTTTCTTGACAAAAGAGTGGATTATTCGGAAGAAAGCAAGATGATATAAGAGAAGATTGAGTGAAAGACGCAAGGAGATATAAAATCTTTTATGACTCCAGTTGACTTTACATTGTGACACGGACGTGAAGAAAAATATTCTAGTATAAGAAAATATATACCTAGATGCATAAGATATATAGATATAAGCATGCAAGTTTATCTAAGCATGCATCAACACAATAATCAACAAGATTAATGTGTAAGACTATATGACATTTAAATATAAATTGTCATACATTAAACTAACATAGTGTAGGTGCACATTTAACACGTAAGTCATTTAAAATGACGCATACAAAACGTGATAATTTTAAATGCAATCATCATGTAAAACATGTTAGCATTTAGCACTTAGGAGCATGTGTTATTTAGATAAACTAAGAGATATTTTATCTAAATTGCTAGAAAAAGGCAAACGCTTTTACAACAAACATGCATTCAATAGCTAAGCAAATAAACGTTGAGCATTAAGATAAACATGAAAGCATATAATTGCATTACATGGGAGCACGTTATCATCTTGAAACTGTTGGTATTAGGATCTTGATAATCAAAGATTGTCCGTATAAATTCTTGAATCGTGTATAATCCACTTTCCTAATACAATATTTCGACCCTATTTGTGCCTTGGGTTACACGAAATTCGTATTGGGATAAGACAAGAACACACTAAAATTCTAGGCACAAGAAAGAGAGCAAAACATTGAATAATTTGTTGTGTTTGTTCTTAATATGAAGATGTTTTGTTGGTATTAGGATCTTGATAATCAAAGATTGTCTGGATAAATTCTTGAATCGTGTATAATCCACTTTCCTAATACAATATTTCGACCCTATTTGTGCCTTGGGTTACACGAAATTCGTATTGGGATAAGACAAGAACACACTCTAATTCTAGGCACAAGAAAGAGAGCAAAACATTGAATAATTTTTGTTTGATATGAAAATATTCATCTTAGAAGACCAAATTGTGTTTATATGTATATATAAAACTTAATGAAGGTTGAAGGGAAAATGTATGACTTTTAATGAAAAGTCACACCCTTTGGCGAAAAGTCAACACATCCTTTAAATGTTTCAGCAACAGTTTTGTAACAACCTAAAACTGTCACTAACTGTATCATTAAAGACATGTGTATATGGACAATTTAGTGACACACAAATTATGTCACTATGACACACAAATTCTGTCACTAAATTTCCCTTGACTTACATTAACAACCTTTTCCATTTTTCATACCCGAAATCAAGTTAACTAGTTTATACAAGCGTGCACTCCGCACCTCCGAACTCGTATTATAATGTAACTTGAAATCCATTTGGTCTCGGGTAAATCACCATTACACAAAATGCTAGATGACACTAAATTCACCCATAATCCTCTCCTATTTTAGAGTAATCCTTGATTTCCCAAATAATCAGAACAAATCAAACTCATGCATAAATGAAAATGTCCTAAGGATTGAATTTTCACTTAGTATATTACGCATTCCAAATATTCAAAAAATGGGGTGTCGCTAAGGATTGAACCCTTCAATTCGTTTGAATACTCGAAGATAATATACACACGAGGTTCTACATTTCTCTAGTGGTTCAGTCACGAAGCTCCTCTTCGCCCTAATCCACTCCCCGAGTATCTAACTTGAGAGTTACTTCACTAATCAACAAGCTCCCTTTCGGCGAGAAACTTATACCAATGCTACATTTATTTTCCGACACTAAGCTAAATGTCGAGTTCGTTCTTTCGGTACAAGCAAACCCGTTATGTTTTGTGGCCCAACATAACAAACCTTGTGTTTTTAAGGCCTAAACACATAAACCCGCGTCGCTTACATTATTTTTCTGACAACCATAGCTATATGTCGAGGTCCTATACTTAGCTAGAACCAAACTACCACTTCACACCAATGTATTTTAAGGCCTAAAATACTAACCAAACGCCACAATCAACCATCCAAATTGATACATCATTTGGATTCTAATACACACTAAAGATTGGAAGACATGGACTCGATCTATATGTAACAAATGTTACAAATGGACTAACTAGACTACATAACTTTGGATCTTGAAGATGACCGAAGTTCTTCTCTTGCACTTGAGGAAAGAAGGAAAGGATAGAAGATTTGATCACATTTAAACAAGATTAACCAAGTTGAATGATCAAAGATTTAGAGAGATTTAGTGAGATCTAGAGAGAGAAAGAACTAAAAGAAAATCGTGCAAAAGGGTTATGAAAATAGTTGGAGGTGACCCACTATTTATAGGAGCTGAAAAACAGCCTGTCAGGAAACGGCGGTCCCAGATATATTAGGGGGCCGCCGGATATTTAAGGGGGCCGCCGGCCTATTTAAGGGACCGCCCCGACAGACGCTCCTGTTTTTGTCTTTTTGTGGTGACAAACTTGTCTGCTGAAAGTTTAACATGTTTTGGGGGGAAAAGAACCAGATTTTGAATTTTGAAATAATTACCACATAAAACATTTCTTTATAATTAAAAAAATAATTTGTCTAATTAATTTTTGAAAAAATTATTTTGTTACATTTATAAAAATGTAAAGTTTAAGACAAAAACTTATTTCTTTGATCATCCTACAAGTTTAATGCTTGTTTGTACATACCTTATGTGATTTACGTCGGGTGTAAACCAATGTCCGTCTTGATGCATACTTGAGACGTCGAGAGATGTTGATGCATGTATGCATTGATGATTTGTGTAAACAAGTAACTTCCAAACAAATGTCGGTGTTGATGTAGACTTGAGACGTCGAGAAATGTAGATGCATGTATGCATTGATGATTTGTGATTACGAGTAACTTGCGCACTTTACGTTACGTATTACAAGTCACATGTTTGTCATCACCAAAACATAAAAAGATCGTATAGATTAAATATCATAATATTTGCACTAACAGAAATAATAAAAAATATGATGATTCTTCCGAAGAGGAACTAGGAGAAGACGAAGGTACCATAACAGGAGGATTAGGGGTAGAGTACTTTGACATATTTCCAACTAGGAGCGAACTAACATATCATAAATACTGAATAAGTGGCCCAATTCCATCCTTGTTTTTGAGAAACCCTATCAATGCAGAAGGATGTCCATTAAACTTTAAAATACCATGCAACATTGGACATGTGCATGTGTAAAAAGCCTACATTGATCTTAACTTTCTTCTAAAAGTCATGACTTGTATGCAGTACAATTAGATCATGAGGAAACAACCTGAACCTAGGGAAGACCCTGAGGGCATTAAAGGGATAAGCAATTTCACATAAAGAATTAAAGGAATACATATCTTCATAGGAAACTTCACTTATGTTTCAAACTTCATGATTGTTGAGGATATTAGTTCAATCATAGACCCTAGGCTGTCACAAGTAGTACTAGGGAAGACTTTTGTTGAAATATCCAATATGACTCATGAGCTATGATGACATCAAATAACATCAGTTTTATAGCATCATTTTTCCCATGAAAATAACCAATTTTATATAATTATTGCAAAGAATTGTTACTTAATCGTTTGTATTTTAGAAATGCAGTAATTATGGAGTACTTGGTGAAAGTTAACTAAAAGGCACGCATTCTGGAACTTAAACAAAGAAATATGAAGAAATCTGATTCTGACATCCAATACGCCGTATCCATCAAGGAAGATACGGCGTATATGTGCCTGTACTTCACTAAAGACCACGAAGGAAACAAGATCAATACGCCGTAACCAGAGAAACCAATATGCCATATTCAAGTTATAGAATGTGAAGATTCTGGAAGATATTAAACGAGGTCCCTACTCCAAGAAATCCCAATACGCCGTATCGAAGCCTTTCGATGCGCCGTATCGACCTTTTTCCAGACCTTATAAATAGAAAACTCAAAAACAAGTTTTAAGTGTGCTAAATCATATTTTCAATACCTAAACCATAAAAGTCGATTTTTAGAGGAAAAGAAGAGCAGAAGAGGTCTTGCAACGTAATCAATTCCATAGGAAACAACTTGTAATCTCCTATACTCTTGTAATCATTCAGTTTTTGGTATCATTCGTTAACTCGGTTAGTTTACCATGGATAAATTATTACTCTAGTATTGATTATGACATTTAAAGGCTAACACATTCGGGTATTAGCCATTATTATGAAGATCTAAATATTTGGTTTGTTTATCTCGATTGATTAATTTATCGTTTATTGCTTGTTTATGTTTATCAGTTTATACTTGTTTACGTGCTTTTGTATGTGACCTATCATTCAACTGTATCTAGTGATACAGACCAAGTAATCTAGATGCCGGGATAGCTCTCCATATAGTGATTTATACATCTAGACCAATAGGATCACAAATAACAACCTACCTTTGCCCTTAGATTGTGAGCTTAGTTAGACCAACAAGTGACCTTGGGATCAACGAGTACGTTCTCGATTAATTGGTAAAGACTTAGTTAGTGGACTACTAGTGTATGAATTGCCATTAAGCAGTAAGTGGGTAAAGTCTCTATGAGCCACGGTCTAACAAGATCACCATTGCTTTAATCCTTAAGATAGATTATAATTATGCTTTATGCAGATGCGTTTAATTGTGACATAATTCTACATGTCTCGGTTTAAGGAAGAAGTGTCGCCTTAATCTTAAGAATGCAAACATTGAACTTTCATTAAGATGGCTAATACCCGAGGGTATTAGCCCACAACCATTGTAATTATACAAGCGTAATCAAACAATTAAAATCGAACGATTAAGAGAGTAAAAATTACACGATGTCTTCTATGAAGTCGTGATTAATGCTTGACCTTGGTGGCTGATCTTATCTTTTAAATTTTTTCTTTAATGAGTATGGTATAAGGAATATGATATTGCACACTGAAAACTCATTTTTGAGTCTTCTATTTATAGTGTCTGAAAAAGACTCGATACGCCGTATCTGGCAAGGTCGGTACGGCGTATTGGTATGGATTCCTTAGAGTACGCACTACGTTCAAATCAATCAGTGATATCATTCCCAATTTACTTGATTTACTGTATCTTCAAATAGTTATCTTCATGGATACGACGTATGTAGACAACATGGATACACCGTATTGGGAATTGGTCAAACGCATTTTCTTATGAAGTCTTGGCGCAGATACGCCGTATCTCTTTAGTTGGATACGGCGTATTGGTGAAATTTTAGCAATCTTCAAATATCTTCATTTTGGCTCCAAATTATGTGCCTTTTAGCTTGTCTTCACAAAATACTCCTGAATTACTGCATTTATCAACTTTAAAGGAATTAAGTACCAAATAATGCAATAATTAAATAAAAGTAGGCAAAATAGATGGGATAAATGATATAATAAAGTGACGTTATTTGATTTCATCAAATATCCACCTACTTGAATCCTACTTGTCCTCAAGTAGACTTTAGAAAAAGTTTTAGTTTATGAAAATGTGTCCCAACCGAAGTTGAGGTTTTTTTGTTTAAGCATCATTTTGTCCTAATCACATGTAAATAACCGAGATCCTCACGAAATATGGAAATGAAAACACTCCGATCACTCAACTAATCTAGGGTGCAACATTTAAGTAGTACGCTCAATTGCTCGGTCATGATTAGCTTCGTATCATAGGCTTGGCAAGCATACACTTCTCCACCGCTAAAGCTGAGGAAGAACAAGTTCAAAAGATAAATTGGGTTAAGAAGGCTTAGGGTTGATCATTCAACAGTCTTTCACCATAAGTACCACACCAACAAGGCAGCTGTATCGTACATACACGGCCGTAACAACAGAATAGACATATACAATCCGAACACATCCCCGTTCGTGTTTAACCAGCGGTTAGGAGGAAGAATGATATAGGGTAGGGAGCTTCTAACTTTCACTAAAAGTCGTCATTCAACAAGGCAGCTGAGACATGCATACATGGCCGTAATGATGGAATAGACATGCATGCTCTAACAAGTCCTCATTCGAGTAAACATTAAGGTTAGTTGCTAGGAAAGGGAAGTAAAATGGGTGTTAAACAAAACTCACAAAACAAATAGATTAAGCCAACAAATAAGGTACGATTGCTAGTAACTTTCTCCTGATCGTTCCATGAGAAAGACTCAAACTACATCCCGCTCTTTACATACTTTTACATAAGTGGTGATATCGTCCACTTCTTACAAGACTTTACATCGTTGATTTTTGCAACGTATCAACGAATAATCAATCCTTCTAAGTAATTCCTTCGGTATAAACTTCTTTTGAAATGACTATTTTTCTTCTTTCTCTTTTTTTTAAAACAATACATCATAAATCTCGATTTAATTTCCCCGTCTTCACTTTCATAATTCATCCGGATAATCTTTTCCTTATAGTACTTCTTCTTCGGAAACGAAACATAATCGTGAAAGTAGCGAAATTTACGAGCTACATACTTTTCCCATTGCATTGTGTAATTTCCCGACCATTACAGAGATAAAAAAATTTCACTTTGACACAGGAAATACAAAACTTTACACGAAAGCAACTAGCGACATAGAAAAATAGGCTTAATCTACACGGTAGGCTAAGGTGCAAAGGTGTAACG
This sequence comes from Tanacetum coccineum, assembly GCA_026074375.1. NCBI lineage: Eukaryota > Viridiplantae > Streptophyta > Magnoliopsida > Asterales > Asteraceae > Tanacetum > Tanacetum coccineum. Next base: position 46,624 of record BQNB010015777.1, on the reverse strand, counting down.
AAACATATGATATGGTGTAGAAAAAGAAAAGATGGCTCAACAGGTTGTTCTAGGGGATTTTTCTCTAAAAATGAGAGTAATCAAGGGTTACACGGGATTTAACTAACCAGTGTGGTTAGTTATTTTTATGACATGTAGGATATTTGGTTTAATCCTAGAAATTTATCAGTTGAACTTGTTCCTCCATCTAAATCCATAGTACTAATCATGGCGGTCTCGAGTGATTTACCAGGCCAAGTTCTAAAGTCCACTACATCACCGGCACACTCATAATTTTGTGGAATTTTAGTAGACAGTTGGAAACAGAATAGGATTAATTCTCACAATATGTACCAAGGGTTATAGTGCGATAGGTAATTAACTATGATTTTTTAAAAAAGTCAATGCTGAAATTTTTTACAATTTTGGCCTTTTAAGCACCTTTAAAGCTCGTAGCATGGTATTTTGTAAAAATAAGACAAGTACGTTCTAATTCTCCATCCCCCTACTTAAATTATACAATGTCCTCGTTGTATAGATAAAATAATTAAATAATAAGGGAAAATAGAATTAGAACGGAAAACTCCCTGATGTTTTGCTCGTGATAATTCTCCAAGATGAGTCCGTGAGCAAAAAGAGTGTTCACTAGGGCTTTAGAATGCCCGGATAAGTTCAACACATGTCTTTTTCAGCATATACCATATCATAGTTTCAGCAAGGTCATGTATAAAAGATTAGAAGACAAGTGCAAATTCTATCTCGCTACAATGGTACAAGAAAACAATTAAACACACAATTGTACAGGGATCAATACGCCGTATCCCAAACCTTAGGATACGCCGTATTGTTCCTATAGAGACAATTAAATACTAGAAATTAAATATTAAGTTTTTAAAACTGATAACGTCCAGACATATCTATACGCCGTATCCAGAGGGTTTCGATACGCCGTATAGACTGTCTGGGAAGACAGACTCGTGCAACAAATAATTAAAATGCGACAAACAATTAAAATGACTGGGTTGTCTCCCAGGAAGCACTTTTGTTTCAGCTGGTCTTTAAGTTCGACCTTTTTCCTCTTCTATTTATCTTTAATTTGTACACACTTATCCTCGTGTATAGACTTCCTCATAATCATTTGGCATGATGCGTACTTCTTGCAAAATTTCATGCCGAACACAACGTCTTTTGTCATATCATCATCGTTAATGATGGTAAAACCTAAAATAATAGAAAAACTTTTGACAAAAACAGGAATATCAATTAAAGTTCTGGCTTGACTCTTCCTTTCATCTTTGTCCTGAATTATGGAATAATAAAAGCTTTTGGACATTAAGTTAATGGGCAAGGAAGGGAGGAGGTTAGCGTTAACATACTTATACCCGATTATACAAGAAAATTCATTTTATAAGAGTTGGTTTTAACAAAAGTTGGCTCAAAAACATCTTGATTCGTTTTAGGTTGTAGAGGTGTGTCCAAATCATTTAATTCTATGTAATTACCATAAGTTGGGTCGAATGGTTCATCACCCTTTCCTATAAGCTCTGTTTTTGAATCAAGACTTTTTATCACAAGACCCTTTTTATTATGCTAGTGGCGGGCTTAATACTTTTAAAAAAAGTTTTTCTTCCCCGACCCTTAAGGTAATCTTCCTTTTGAAGACCTCAATCTTGGAATAGGCAGTTGACAAGAATGGTCGTCCGAGGATTAAAGGGACATCGTCATCCTCGGTTATGTCCAAGAAGATAAAGTCTATAGGGAAAATAAATTTGCCTATCCTTACTCGCATATTTTCGGCAATACCCCTTGGTTGTTTTATGGTTCGGTCAGCTAGTTCGATGGTCAACCTAGTGTGGGATAAAATTACTAGACTAAGGTTGGTGTAGGTAGAGAATGGCATAACGCTCACACTTGCTCCTACGTCAACAAGAGCTTTATCAAAACAGATATTATGAATAAAACAAGGTAAACTAAAGCTCCCTAGGTCTTTTTCTTTCTGAGGCAAGGTGTGATCATAAACATCCAGAATCTTCACATCTTGTGCCTCTTTCTAATCATCACAGCCGAAGTTCTGCAGTCGTCCTAGGAGAGGGCCTGTTTCAGACGAAATGCTCCTGTGTTGTGTGCCCGATACGACATATTCTCCACATCTAATACGGCGTATCCCAAAAAAACCAGCTTTAACAGTTGAGATCGATTTGACTTGGTCTCGAGGATTTGTCTTCATAGAGCTGGGCAGGCTTCCAAACCCTCTTTCTTGCAAGACCTTGCTTATCTGTCCGATTTGTATTTCCAGTGTCTTATTCGAAGCTCCTTGGTTTCTTATTACTGCATCGGTAGAAGCTCGGATCTCTTTGATTATGTTAGAGTTTTCTTCATTCCTTTTAGCTAATTCTGTCATGAATTTTGTTAGTGATTCTTCCATGCTTGGTCTTCAATCAGGATACGAAGAGTTTCCATTGTTTCGTTGGTAGAATCCTGGCCCTGCTACTCTAAATTGTCCTCCAGGTTGATAGGGTGCACTGAACTGTGTATAGTAAGCTTCCTCTAAAGTTTGTCCTTCTTCCTTTTGTAGGCAATCTTTTGTATAGTGAGGTCCCTTGCACAGTTCGCATCCGACCTGAGCAGCGTACACTTTCTTATTTACTTTCTTTATTTCTCGTCCGAGATTGTTAAGTCGGGCTTGGATAAAAGCAAGCCCGTCAGAAGTTTTAGTACTTTTGGTTCTTAAAGATGTTCCATTTGTGCCATTTCTAGGAGTATTCAGCCATTTCTTGGATGGCTATTTTAGCATCAGCGTCAGTTTTGGAAGGTATGGCACCCTTTGAGTATAGAATTTGTCGAGTTGGAACATTGAGCCCATTATAAAACAAGATGACTTCCTGCATGTCAGTTAAGTAATGTTGAGGACACTTCATTAGTAGTTCTTTAAATCTTTCCCATGCTCTGAAAAGGCTTTCATCGGCTTCCTGCTGAAAGTTGTTAATTTCCTCCATTTTCTTTGCGGTACGGGCAGGTGGACAGTATTTGTTTAGAAATTTGGTTTTAAGAATTTCCTAGGTTGTAATCGATCCAGATGGCTGGTTCTTTAGCCACCTGCTTGCGGCTCTTATGAGAGATACAGGGAAGGCTTGAAGCATGATTTGATCTTGAGTTACTTTTGAGATGTAAAATAAGTCAACAATCTCTAGAACCTTCTCGATGTGCTCGTTTGCATCTTCGTGTTCCGAGCCACTGATAGTATTGTCATGAAGTTCTTTGAGAAATTGCCCCTTCAATTCAAAGGGGGTGTCTTGGTTGATTATGGGCCTAATGAAGCCCGACCAGTAATTCTCTTGGGTTTTTTCTCATATACTACTCCATTGTTTCCGTCATTGTTTCTCGTACTTCTTCCTCTGATTGTTCCTTGATGTCAAAATTATGATCGAACTCTAGTGAATTCGATTCTATGAGACTTGGTGTATCAAAAAGCCTCTTCCTTGAGCGGAATTTTTGTTTTGGGTTTTCAAAAGGTAAGAGTAACTCCTTTGTAGAGCTTCTTGTCATGCACTACCTGAAACAAATGACAATAAATCAGTAGGATATGTCCTGATGAGAGAAATAAAATATAGGATCGAAACAAATGCACTTTTGGTCTGCTACTATGTCAGTTGATAGATATGCCGTATTCAATTAGTCTTGAATACGTAGTATAGGTCTGTTGAATGCATGTATGCCGTATTGAGTTCTCAGAATACACCGTATTATTTTGGAAGAACAGATACGCCATTTAGACTGTAGAATTCAATACGTTGTTCTGGGTAGAAGGTTTGATACGTCGTATCCAACTGGTGGATACGACGTATCAGGTGATCAGTCAGAAGAGATTACTAATAAAAAATGATTAAATGCGAGAATTTAAACAAACAATTTAAACACACAATGCGAATAAATACAAACAGAATTAAATAATTAAAATACACTAAACTAAATTAATTAATGGTTAGAAATACTAATAAGAATAAGGTTTAATTAATTCACTCCCCGGCAGCGGCGCCAAAAACCTGATGTGCTGTCGTGTAGGGTCAATTATTTGATTATCAAGTTTTAAAATTTATATTTAGCCGACAAACGTAAAACAACACTTTAACGAGCAGTGTACCCGGTCAAGATGGAGTTCGCGGTTGTGACAACCGTGGTTTGAGCCGGTTGGTCAATTTGTTTAGAATTTATTTGAAGCATTTATGTGTGTTCTTTATGTGTTTTATGTGTTTTATGTGTTTTATGTGTTTTGTGAGAGATATGTCTATGAGATTGAAGTACACGATTTATTAATCATGGTACTAGTTGAAATGAGATTGAATAGAAATGAGATCATTTGGAAACTTTGCGTAGTTTCAAATGTCAAGTACGTAATTTTCTGTGTACGTACTATATATATATAATACATATTATATATATTATGTTAGTATTTTAGTGATTTTAGAGTACTTTCCATTTTTAGAAATAATTGAAAGTGAAGGCTTGTTAGAAATCTAGTTAGAAAGTTCAAGGTTTAGAGAAATAAGCAAAGGTTTTAACCTAGAATCAAAAAAATATAGGTATTAAAGTTGTAAATAATAATATATAATTTTTTTTAATAATAGAAAAAAAACAAATTTTAGTAAAAGAAAAGAAAAAAGAAAAGATATCCTAATTAGATTACAACTCGTTTTTGGTAATTATCTTTTAAGGCCTATAAATACAAATCAAACCTAAACCAAATCACATTGATTTTTCCTCTCCTTCCCTTGGCCGGTCGAACAACACAAAACAAGAAGAAAAACCCCAAAAAATTTTAGGGTTTTGATTTTCAAGAGTTAAGGTATTGTTTTCTAATTTTTTCAATACAATTGATTTTATTTAACGTAACAATCATTAATGATGGATTATTTTATTGTAAATAATCTGTAATTAAAAGGTTTTGATCATCAAAAATCGTTTTAGGGATAATAATTAGGCTTTTGGGTAAGTTAATTAGGGTTAATTATGCTAAATTCGGAATAGAAATCTAGGCAGAATTTTAGGTCATCTTGCGAGAGCCATATCTCGGTCATACGGATAGCTTTTATTGATTTTATTAAGCCTAAAATTAACTACAGAGAGTCTACTTTCCAACCGAAGTGGTTTATTGAATTAAAAGTAAGTGGAAGTTAGTCAAATTAATCAAACAAGATTCGTTGTCAAAACTGAGTTTTCAGGGCAAATTCTGAGTTGTGTTTGTGAGGTCAAAAACCATATCAAAACGTCTTTTTAATTGATGGGCTTGCTACTGTAGCAAGACCATGATGTTTATGATTTTTTAGAATTTTTGTAGAATTTTCCTAAGTGTTTAAATGGTTCTGCTCAAGCTAAATGTTTTGAAGGTAGAATCAGGTCAAATTCTATACACTTTGTGATGTTGAATTTTTATAAAATGGTTACACTCACTATTATTTTTATCCAAAACTCGTATAAGCTCACAACTCATTGGGGAGCTATGGAATGTAAGGAGAAGAACTAATTAGGTGTTTTAGTATTTTATTTGGAGTCATCTTGTGACTATAAAAACAGGATAAAATGCAAAAAGTCGAGATGTAGGTTTTATAAGGTAAATTGAGGTTAGCAAGTTGTGAAGAGTATATAGATGAGTTAAATCAAGATAGGGTATAGAGTATCCATCGTTATGATTGTTACATCGACTTGGGTGAGAGACATAATCGATGGTAACATGTGTGTATTGTTTTGTATAGATTATTTGCAAGGTTAATTGAAGAGTTTGGATTTGCTTTGCATCGAGGTGAGTTTTATAGTCCCACTTTTTAATTATATTTTAGGATGGAAATGATGCAAACTGTTTTTGAATTATAAACCGTGATATGTGTTTTTAAGTGTCGAACTATATGATTGCTATGTGCGATTGATATGTGATATGAATTCTGGTAAGGTGTTAGGAATATTGTAATAGATAGTTACTACTAGTAGGTATGTAGTTCCTACTGGTAGAGTAAAAGTTCCTGCTGGTAGGTATGTAGTTCCTACTGGTAAGGATAATTTTATAGTTAGTGCTGGCAGATCAAAAGTTATTCCTGCTGGTAGAACAATATTAGTCCTGGTAGTATTATGCTTACTCCGAGTTGATAGTATAGTTAGTTAGTGATAAGGATATGCATGAGATATCCTAGGAAGTGATAATACTTATCTCTTTAGCGAGTCTTAGGTGGGTTTCATGAGTATTTAAGAAACCTACGGTCATAGATGAAGGAGCGTCTCGAGGAACCGAAGGAGGGATGGATGTTAGGAGAATCGGAAGAGGAGTCGAACCCGGATTTTCTTCATCTGATTTTCATCAGTAGGACAGGTCCCCGCGAAGTCGGGTGACTCCTTGTAAAAGCAGGTTCAAAACCAAGAGAGGCCAGCTAATTTTATTTTCGTCGTTAAACTCTACACGGTGCAGTCGTCGGGAATTAACCTTGGATTTTTTTGTATTTAGGAGGCTTGAATCGCGTCCTTATTTCCATCAGTTTTTGGATTTTATCCTTATGTTATATGTGTTGTTTTTTTTGATGGGCAGCATGTTAGAATGACATAAGATTTTGCTATGTGTACTTTTGCATAATTGTGTGTTTATCATCGAGATATGAAGTCTTAGAGTAAGTAAAAGTATGCAAAAGATAGCTATTAAATTATGGTGGCCAACATAATTATAAAGGCATCACACATGTGGACTTGTGACCTTGATTACATTGATCGATGTGGGTGTTATGTGGTAGTGTAAGATGTGTTATGATGGGATGTATTTTAGATAGTTGAGTGGATAGTAAGATTTTTTTTTCTATCTATTGTTTGCGGGTATACGTGATACCGGATTGGTATTATCTTGTGATTCATAAATGGTTTGAAGCGAGTGTCCGTCGATAACCTAACTCCTCCGTGTTTAGATTCCTTGTTGGTATTATGATAGAACTGGTGTTCTATGTCCTCCGTTCAACGTTTCGATTTGCTTCTTTTGTCAAGAGTAATGGTACTCTTTGATTTTTGTTCTTTGATCATTTTTATTAGTAAGTCTCTACGATTTAGTTGGTTCGTGATGTTTCTTCTTGAGTTTCGTTGGTACGTGTTCGTTTTTCAAATGATATTTAGGGAGAGGTTAAGTTCTTAAGGTTGTTTGAAGTCCCTTTTCAAGATAAAAGGTGTCCCTTTGTTTTGAGTCACGCGTTTCGTTAGTAAAACCACACTATGGAAAACCTTTTTGAAATAATAATTAACGATGAAGTTATTTATGTATGTTAATGAATATTTGTAAGTGTCGAAACTTTGTTTTAAATTGAATTAAACAAATAAAATGCCAAACATTTCTTTTTATAAGCCAATCTCTTGATTTTTATTATGAAGACCATATTAAAATAGTTTTAATGAAATTTTCATTTAAAATTATTTTAAAAAAAATTGATTTACAATAGTTAACTAATATGATTCTACTGATTTAAAAAAAAAATGACTGGATAAAGTTATGGAAGATAATTCTCGCGGGTGAAAAATTGATTTATGTACAAGGTTCGTATTCTTTTATTTATAGGTCGTGATACGTGGTGTTATTCAATAGGTGTATCTTGCGTTGTTTGTTGTGTCGATGGTTTGTTTTCCTTATCAATACATTACATTCTTTGAATTTTGTTTTGAGTTTTTTGCTTTTTGAATCCTGACACCAAACGGTTCATGTAAAGCGTTGGTATTTGTTCATAGTTGGTTCGATATTCGAGCATTACCCTATTCGATTTATCGTGGTCCTTCAAATTCATTTGATGTTCGTATTATGTGATCTTAGAGTTGATGTTTTATGTTTCTTCACATCCTTCTGAGTTTGTGCCTATGTGATTAAGTATGAAATAGATGAGTTAAGTTGTTAGAATTAGAATGTTCTCGTTTCACTATAGATCTAGTACCGTTGGTTATGAGAGGGTTGATATAGTCATATGATAGAATTGGTTGTGAAGTATAAGGCTGAGAAAGTATACCATGAAGAGATGGTTAAAATGCCTTTGGTGGATTTGAAGGTGCTTGAGGTTCATGGGGAAACGAACTAATGTGAATGCGAGGTTTCATAGATACCAAAAGTATAATGAGGTCGAAATTATGTGGTATAGCATTTAGTCATGTGAGTGTCCCCAAAGTGTTTTCTTAGGATTTAATAGAGCGTCACTGAGTTGCGAAGCCCGTTTCGTTTAGAGCGCCTACGAAGATGAAAGAGTTGTTGGAATAATTTCAAGAGCTGCAAGATAAAGGTTTTAATCGACCTAGTTATTCGCTATGAGGAAGCACATTTATTGTTTGTCAATACGTAGGATGGGTCGATTTAGAAGTGCATAGATTAACAACGAGTTTAGTAAGATAGATCTTTATTCGGGCGTCACAAATGAGGTGCACGAAGATGAAATTCCAAATACTGCTTTTAGGATGCGTTATGGACGCTATGAGTTTACGGCTAGCCTTTGCTTGACCAAATGCACAGTGATTTTCATGACGAAAGAATCGGTGCGTGCTAGCTATATTTAGGTAAGTTGTCATCATGATTAAACGACGCCATTTAGGTCTACACGAAGTCCTAAAGAGGAGCAAACGAGTCACATTTGAAGATAAAATTTGGAGTGTAAAAGAAAGAGAAGTTTCATGGTGAAGCCCAACACGGTTTCGAACTGGAAATGAAGATGAAGCTTTTCGTAGATGTAGGAACAATATGGGTGAAGAGCCGAACTGGCATTACCAGAAAGGATCAGACAATTATCTAGTGAGCGTGGAGCAAGGGTTAGGATGCTTGCTTAGGACAAAGAGAGAAGGTGATTGCTATAATACGAACGCGACAACAAGAAGATTTCCCATGTGAAGAACGACATGACTCACCGCTATGGACTTAGCTTGATGTTTTGCTCTAAAATGATAAAGGCATCTTATGGGTTACGAAATGAAGAGTGTGATCTATTACGGATATAAAGTTACTCTGACACATTTTCATTCAAAAGGATTGAAACCTGAGGCCCAAAAAAAGATTGATGGAGTCATAGGGGGTATTGTTGCGGAGAACCAAGTACCATCTAGGAAAGGGCAAACGTAGTTGTTGATGCATGGAGAAGGAAAGGAGGAGTGAAGCCAAGACGAGTTTGAGATATATGTATGACAATCCAAGCTGAGATTAGAGAGAAGATGTTAGTGGTATAGGTTGAGACGTCCAAAGCAGAGAACGCGTCAACAGAGATTTGATGGCTTGTGACCTAACAAAAGGAAAAACAGATGGTGGTGGGTTATAAATTTTAGATAGAATTTGGATTCTTTGGTAGGCCGATGTAAGGACTTTAATTATGGAGGATGCGCATGCGACTAGTATTCTTTCGTCCTGAGAGTGAGTAAGATGAAGCATGAACTTATGTATACGATTGGTGCCGAGTATGAGGAAGAACAATTGACTGATGTCAGAGTGAACGTCACTTTTTAGACATTGGAAAATATGTTTTAAGCTTGTGTGAGAAATTTGGTGGTATTTTGGATACCACCCTTTTTGTGAGGTTAGTTTTCCTACAAATATAGTTAATCATTTGAGTATTCGACGAGTTTTTCATTGGATGTATTGTAAGGAAGAAGAGGTAGGTCGTCTTGTTTTTTAATAGGCTGAGATTAAAGAAAAGTAAGATGATTGGACATGAGTAGAGGAAAGGACAACTAAGGGTAGTCGTGATTAATGGGAAAGCTTAAATAATCCAAATAACGTCAAGAAGTTTAAGTTGATAGTAGAAATAAAACTTTAGGGTTTTAGTGTTAGGTGATCATGTTATGATGAAAGTCTCACCTTGGAAAGGTGTAGTAGGTTTTAGTAAGAAAGGTGAGTTAGCACCTAGGTATATAGGACCATTTGATATTCTTGAAAGGATTGGCCCTGTAGCTTATCGGTTAAGATTGCTCGATGAGCTGAGTATCGGGAGTTATTTGAGTGGTGTTAAAATTTCGAGTAAACCTGAAATCGTGTTGAATTTTTATAAAAAGACGTTGAGCTTGTATAAACTCATATCTTAATTTCAAAACAGTTCTTGTTTGATGAGTAGCGTGATTAAATATGAAATCACACGTTGTTAACCAACTTATGGTTTTTGAGGAATTTCCTCGAGGATGGGCGAGGCTCATGTAGTTGGGGATGTTTCTCTTCGTTTATAGTTGTTATGTTGCTATTCGTACCCTTGTATGGGTAAGCAAAGTTATATGTGGTTAAGGTTGATAGATTCCTTCGATTTGTGGGAGAATCAGAAAGGATTATGGACTATGAGGTCAAGTGAATTGAAAGCATAGGAGGAATGCTATAGTTAAAGTTAGGGGGAATTCAAAGTGTAACTTTGACTTAACATGGGTAAGGAGGACCTACTTGAACGAAAAGTATCCTTGATTGTTTGTTTTCAGTGATGATATATTTAAACCTGTTTGGTAAATCTCAGGACAGATTTCCAAAATGAGGTATACATGTGACAACCGTAGGTTTGAGCCAGTTGGTCAAGTTGGACTTAGAATTTATTTGAAGCGTTATAATGGTGTTTTCTTTATGTGTTTCGTGAGAGATATCTGTATGAGATTAAGTACTGATTGACGAATCAAGGTACTATTGAAATGAAATTAAATGGAAAATGAGAGTCAATTGGAAGCTTTGCGTAATTTCATCAATGTTCCGTGTACGTAATTTTCCTGTTATGTACTATATAATATAATACATAATATATATTATGTTAGTATTTTAGTGAATTTAGAGAACTTTCCATTTTTTGAAATAATTAAAATGCAAGGTTTTAGTTAGAAATCTAGTTTAGAAAGTTCTAAAGTTTAGCGAAATAAGCAAAGGTTTCAACCTAGAATAAAAAAATAAAGTTATAAAAGTTGTAAATAATATAAATAATAATTTTTTTTATTTAAAAGAAAAAAATGAAATTAGTAAAAGACAAGAAAAAAGAAAAGATAATTCTAATTAGATTACAACTTTTTTTGGTAATTATCTTTTAAGGCCTATAAATACAAATCAAACCTAAACCAAATCACTTTGATTTTTCCTCTCTACTACTTACCTTATTGCCGGGTCCAAACAACAAAAACCAGAAAGAAAACCCTAAAAAAATTTAAGGTTTTGATTTTCAAGAGTTAAGGTATTGTTTTCTAAATCCTTTTTCAATTCAATTGATTTTATTAACGTAACAATAATTAAGGATGAATTATGTTATTATAAATAATCTTGTAATTAAGAAGGTTTTTTTGAATACATCAAAAAATCGTTATAGGGATAAAATTGCAAAAAAAAGATAAGATGTAGGTTTTATAATGTACTTAAGGTTAACAAGTTGTGAAGAGTATATAGATGAGTTGAATCAAGATAGGGTATAGAGTATCCATCGTTGTGATTGTTACATCGACTTGGGTGAGAGACCTAATCGATGGTAACATGTGTGTTTTGTTTTGTATAGATTATAATGCAAAGGTTAATTGAAGAGTTTGGATTTCTATTGCATCGAGGAGATTTAACAGTCCCACTTTTAGCTTATATTTTGGGAAGGAAATGATGCAAAACGTTTTTTGAATTAAATGAAACCGTGATATGTGTTTTTTAAGTGTCGAACTATATGATGTTCTGTGTTATTAGCTATGTGAATGTGAACTGGTGAACTGTGGTAAGGCATGTGCATTGGTGAGGAAGGCATTACCTAGTGTGAAACCCGAACGACTTAGCTATCAAGTATGTTTAGTCTAAGCGCTAGATGATAGTGAATGTGGGACGGAGGGGACGAAATCCATCCCCCAGATATTGTGTGAATTTATATTAGTGATAGAATAGCCAACAATTTGTACGTAAAATTGTTTTGTTGATTGCGGTGTCCCAATATGGCGCCTTGTCTTAAACCTGTAACTCTCACCAACAACTTTTGTTGACATTTTAAGCATCATTTTTAGGTGAGCAAAACGTGTGAAGAGTTAGGAAGAGGAATTAGCTGGACCATAGGCTTGCATTGCGGAATCCATGTTCATTTGTTTTGTCTTGGTTGGTTGCACTATATGAATTTGAATGAATAAATGTTGTTATGTGTTATCATGACACTTTTGTTGTCATTCTTATATGATTTTAATTCAATTAGCATTTCTCTATGGTGACGCCATGTGTTTCGATGATCCCTATAGATCACAGCCTTTGATTCCGCCTGCAGGGTGTGACACATCAAACCCGAAATTTTAACTTTATGCTTTTATAAAAATATAAAAATACAAAAAATAATCTTCTTTCAACGCTTAGACTTAGTTACATTTAGTTTCGAATCTTCCCAACACTATCCCCTAGAAAACATAACAACCCCCCGGTTCTTATTACCTATATCTACACAACAACGGTTAAGGTGCATTGCCTATGGAGTTTAAAAAACTTTTGTGTTTGGCAACAACCGCAATCAATGGACAATTTAAAATGTAAAATTTTAATTCATGGATTTAAACATACAAACCATAGACATGGTAAATTAATGAAGAACATCATACCCATATATCATATCATTAATAATTACAACTACTTATAGTTTTATTATCCCAAATAACTAAAAACAATATACATGAGACTATTAGCTGGCCGAAAACCCAATGTTTCAAACATGCTTTACCTATTAGGTACAAGACGACAACTAAGTAGGCTTCAGACTAAACATTGAAATAATAATTTTAAAACTACAAATAGTGAAGTTTTCAAATAACGATGAATTGGTCCTTTTTTAAGCACTTGTAATAATCCTAACTCTAACCTATCAATCCCCTAGGTCCAGCTGGTAGAAAATGAAGCTTATTTAATCCCAAGCCCATCCATTTCTGGCTTATTACCCACAATTAACAGCTTATATGAGCTTATGGACAGAGTACTATGGAATTTAATGAAACAAAAGCTCAATTTAGCTTTTGAAAACTAAACTGAATCAAACTAATGTGAAAAGAACTTTTAGAACAGAATTAAAATCTTGAAAAATAGAAACAAGCTTATTGAAGCTTGTTTGACTTTTCTTTGACTTTTTGAAAAGTTTTGACTTTTTGTAAAATAAAGTGACAACAGCTTATAGTAGCTTGTAAAAGTAACTAGAAGAACTTTACAAAGCTTTTAGAACAGAAGTAAAGAGTATTAAGAGCTTAAAACTGAAAATGAGCTTGACATTAAAAGAGTAACGATTACAAAAGACTTAAAAGGAAAATTACAACTGAAAATTAAAACTATTCACTAACTCCCAAAAATGAGAACCTAAATGCCTATTTATAGAAGTTGAGGAGTGCTTGAGGTAGACTTGGCAGATTTGATCTTGGCCGTCCATTTGAAATAACCGTTTTTGGATGATTAAGAGCCATTGATGAGTTTAGTGACGTGTTCTGGCCAATTGCAAGCTTCCACGTGGACTTTAGCAGGAATTTGACCAATGGGGTGATGCCACGTTGGACTAGTGAAGTGGAGAGGGTTTAATACGAGGTTTTGGTGTAGATAAAAGTGGGGAAATGTAGTATGATGGATTTGAAGTAGTATGAATTGAAGGAGAGAGGAGGAATAAGGCTGGTGAAGTGTTGAGAGAATTGGCGGGAAAAGTTGTTATCTCAAAGGGAGAAGACGAGCTTTAAGCTTTGACCCGTGTTGACTATATTTGAAGTTTGAGATGTTGACACAAATGGTCCTTGTGGTTCTTTAGCCGCTTTCTATCCTTTTTATAACTTTCCAAAATAGCAAAATTAGTCCTTCTTTTGATATCCTTGAGATAATTCTTGAAACACTTTCACAACTTGGCAAGTTTAGCCCCTCTTGATCATGAATCTTCAAAATAAATCCTTGATCATTTATCTCTTTGATATTTTTGACTTTGGGCTTTGACGGTTTTGATTTGGCTTTGATCATGAACTTTTCATCTCTTGATCTTGTCTTTTCATTCTTGTTGATTTTGATCACTTTTCTTCACTTTTGCCTTCATTCCTTCATAACCTACACACATGGACAAAAACACACATTTTCTATTCTTTTGGCATGATTTGTGTCTATTTTTGGCAATTTTTCAAGCTTTAAAACATGTATAAAATGATGACTATCAGTAGTCAAGACTTTGGCTTCTTCAATCTCCGTCACCTTGGCTCTCCATTTCAATGGAAGAGCACGAAGAAACTTTCTTACGTGATTCTTGCTAGAGTAGTTCGGATCTAAAGATTTAAGACTAGTTACAATAGCATTGAATCTTGTGAAGCCGCTATCAATAGTTTCTTCATTCGAGATTGAAAACTTCTCATATTCTTGAGTGAGAAGATTAAATTTTCAATTCTTGACTTGTAAATTGCCTTGATAAGTGATGATGATTGTATGCCCTACTTCTTTGGAGGTTTTACACATGAAGACTCCTTCGTACTCTTTACGCGGTAAGGCGTTGTAAAGAGTCATCTTGACTTCATTATTCTTCCCAAGTTGATTTTTTTGCTCGTCCTTGAGAAGCTTGTACGACGTCTCATTCATTAACTTCGTTTTTGAGTCTTCAACTTCGAAGTAGAAATCGCCGTTTTGGATAAATTGCCATAAGTCAATATCTTTAGACTTTATGTAAGTCTTAAAGCAGGATTTCCCAAGACTTTAATGTAAGTCACTTCTACAAAGACAACAATTTCCCGAAAGCAGAACCTGATTAGGTTCCATCAAAGACGAGGTGACCATTATATGCAAATAGAACAAACCCCTCACATTAGTTCCTCTTAGTCTCCATGGATCATTACTCAAGTTTTTCCAAAAATACAGCCCGTTAGGATTTTGAATTTTTAAACGACCTCTCGAGAAAGTTTTAACTCTTAAAAAACAATGAGTAACAACCACTCTGAATACCACACACATTATAGAACCATAGAGGGGGTAATATGATCTTTCTTGACTCTCTTGAAGTTATAAAACTTCAAGTGCTTATGAAAAGACCCCGAGTGGTATAGTTAATCTAATATCTGTGATGCAGAAATTAAGTCTAATAGATATGAAGAAAGAGAAAGGAGAGACACAACAATAACCGAAATATAAAATTGATCCGAAGAGGGGGGTTTTTACAGTCCTTCTGTTAATGTCTCATCAGTTCGACGAATCCCAGACTACCGCGATACTACAACACACTAGATGTCTAGTTGCGAATCCATGACTCCGATACTACACTAGTATAATCCTTATGGTGGACTACAAACCGTATTACAATTTAACTCCATCGATATGCAACTGGCACTCACAAAGAAGAGTTACTACCTACAATATTCCGCCCTTGGAATCCACCCCTAAGAACCCATGAATCCACCCCTAAGAACCCATGATTCCACTTATCAAACCCTACCTAGATCCCTAATGATCTAGGCTTGATCCCACAGATACAATACTTCCCTTACGACTCGATAAATTAAACGATAGATGTTTGAATAAAGTCCTAACTTAGCCTAGAGACTTAATTCTAAATAAAGGGTATGAGAATGAAGACCCTTACCAAAACACACAAGTATGGATCAGGTACTTGTGTGGCTCTCTTGCGGAGATGTATGTTCTTCAATAGATGATAGAAGAGAAGATTAAGAATACAAAAGGTGTTAGACTTAGAGGATTAGAGCAAAGAAAAGAGAGGAAATAATGTTTGCAAGAAGTGAAGAATACAAGGGCTAAGAAGGGGTATTTATAGGCCAATAACCAAAAATGGGAAAATGTATTTCGAGTGTGGCGCGTTGGCCGTATGTTAGCGCATGGCCAGCACGCCAGAGGCCCGAAACCATTTTTTGGGTTCTTGGCTTTTTAATTACCTGCTCTAGTTAAACCCCTAATTTTACTACACGCTATGAACTTTTAATCATTCTTATACTCAAGGTCAACCAACTCAAATAGCCATTTGATAAAAGTGTTTGTGAAGTATTTAAAAGCCTTTTGCTTATTTGATATTGTAAAGAAAGAAAAGAATTATTGAAAGGGGTATTTTGGGTATTCCTTAAAGTGTAGTTATCTTAGTTGGGATCCAACTAAAGGTTAGAAATAGATAGTTAGAGTACAAGAGAATATTCTTAGAATATTCATTGCTTAGAGAGAAATGGGGAAAGATTTGAAATTTGAATTTCAAAATCATTAAGCACATGTTGGATTAAGAGAGAATAAGTTGTGAATGAGTTATCATGAGTTGGCATGATGTGATGGGAAGGAGCCTATTGATCTTTCTTTGAAATGGATGGTGTAGATGTGAAGAAGAGAGGTAAGTTGGATTAGTGAGATGGCAAGATCAATGGTACAAAGAGAGGTGTGTTTGTTTTTATTGTGAGAGATATTATGTTTGTTTGAGATAAGAGTTTAATCTAAGGGTGGAGAAGAGTATGAGGTATATTGGATTGATGAGGTGGCTTGATCAAGTGTGGAAGAGAAAGTGTGTTGGTTGTGTTTGTTTGAAATCAATCTAAGGGTGGAGAAAAGAATGAGGTATTTTGGATTGATGAATTGGCTTGATCAAACGTGAAGATAAGTGTGTTTGTGGGTGTTTATGTAATTTAAATGTTGTAAAGAAGAAGGTGAATAGTGAATGAGTAGTGGAGAATGTTTTGATAAAATATAGAAGAGCCTTTTTAGGAATGTAGGGAACAAAAGGTACATCAAGTACAAGGATAGTACATTGTGCAAGGGAATATGAGTTGGCATATTGAGGATGAGATTTTGGGATTATTTGGTGAAGGTTTATGTAAAGAAGGGTTTGAAGATGAAGAATGAAGATGGTGAAGATAAGGATGAAATCAAAGGATTGATTTGGGTTAATAATCACATTGATAATGAGAAAGAAAAGAATGGGGTTATGAGATGGTTTAAGAAGAAGGTGTTTAGAATGTATGTGGAAAAGATGAAATCATTTGTTGGGTAAGAAAGGTAAACAAATAATTAGGAAGGATGGGTTGTAGGATTTTGTAGAATATGTGTGGACTTGTACATGTGAGGAATACATGTGACTTGGTAAAACATTTATAGGTAAGGAGATGAGAAAACTCAAAGCATAATTAATCTCCAAATACCATAAACTCATTTAGTTATTTAGACTTTAATCCATGATAATCAATAATGGATTTGATCACTAATCGTCTTGATGCAAACAAGCTAAGTGCTTTTCATCTTTAGTAAAGCATATACCATAACGGGAAAGGATGCGTTTACGCAAAGTAACCTTTGACTTAGTTTGACCAATAAGGGAGTAAAACTCATTACGTGATTAGGAACAACGTAAATCCGAATTAAGGTTAAATGAATACTTTCATTAGATGGTATGTTGAAAATATGATCAAACTAGGTTTAGAAAGAAGTTTTGGCCTTTGCTAGAGGCGTTTGATAAAAGATTTGAGTTGGTGTTTTGTAGAAAACAGGAGGATTCATTTTTGCTCCTTTCTAAGTCTAAACCTCATTTGGAGTGTTCCCAAATGCTCAAATATCATGTACATACCTTTATTGAAGTTTCCACATGTGTCTAGTAAGAGGAAAGCCGAGAAGGAAAATCCGTAAAAACTGAATTCGCTAGTGGCACACTGACCACGTGCTGACGCGTGACCAGGGCGCCAGAGGCTAATATCCGGTTTTATGGATTTTGACTATCGTCTGTTATTTTATGTTTTGCGAACGTTTATTTGTCATCATTAAAACATAAAGGATATCCTAGTCAATGTTGCACCAACAATACGTATGGCCGACATTGTATGAGCAGTTAAGGGATGCAATACGTAAATGGTGGGAAGCTCACTTTGCGACTCAAAGGCAACCTGATAGTGGTCATCCTAAGTATTCGTTGATGGGCTTTACATGGGCCTTTAAGGTATCTCATATGTTAATTTGTACTCTTTATGTTTACGTATAGCGTTAATGAATTTAAACAAGTATATTTTTAGACCTGGATATTGGATACGTATCACGTAGAAGCGTTAAATTTTTATACACGTGAAGAGCGTCATCCTAGAACACTTGCTTGGCGTTCCAATATAAAGTTTTTTCAAAAATTCCTCCCGCATTTTTTTGATGTGAGTTCTTATAAATTATGCACTTTATTTTTTGGTATGCTATATCATTATAATATTTATTAGATTATGTATTTAATTTCGTAGTTAATGTCCTTGCTATTTTAAAGGGAGCTCGACCTAGTCCAAGACGGGCACCAGATGTCGTTGAGGCTCAAGCGGATTGGTGGCTTGAAAGCAAAGCATTCTTTGATGGTCATATTCGCGAACCACCACCAATACCGCCACCTATAAACCAACATCGTCTCGATTGTTAGGAATCGAGAAAAGACTCAATCACTACCATTATAATAGTCCTTAGCTCGTACTATAAGTGGTTATGTAACTTGTAAGCTAGCCGGGCCGACCCATGGATAACCTATGGGTGGCCGGCCTTAGCAAGGATGTTAATATAAATATTCGCGTAAAAACGATATTTATATTTAATGATCGTCATGTTTTGATAATAACAAATATAATGTCATACTACGTAAAAGTCTACATAAACAAGTTATTTAGTCGTAAGTTTACTTGACGACGACAAATCACTTAAGGTAAGAATATGCCATTATAAAGCGTAGTTAATGATCAAAGAAAAATATCTTTTCTTGCATTCAAACTTAATCATTTGCATAAACCTTTTCTAATAAAATGATTTCAAGTAAACACATGACTAATTATAAGCTAGTTATATTAATCATGTAAGACAAAATAGGATTAACCATAAGTGAAAACAATCTTTCCAAATCTTTTCAAATCTTCCCAAATCTAGAAAAAAAAAATCTTATTTATGTTAAGAAATATTTTCCTTTTAGAAGAATCTAATAAATCTGATTTCTAAGTACATAAGAATATTTTGTTGAGATTTGGGGTTAATCATAAAAAGACAAAATCTGTCCTAGCTGCACCACACGGATCCAACAAAACCAAAGACGAATCCAAGGTTTAGTGGATCCGTGGATCCGTGCAAACTAGTTGTTGGACCAGATTTTGAATTTCAAATGTTGGCTATAAATACCAACCTCATGTCTTCATTTTAGACAACCCTTTCCAATATTTATCTTTCTAACTTTTTCATTTTCATACATTCTTTGATCATTATACTTGTTTCATAATTCATTACAAGTGATCAAATCATTCCACTCTTTAGTGAAGAACACTAACGAAGACATCAAGCTTCAACTGTTATAAGTTTAGTTATGTCATCACTTTTGTGATATTTATCTATCTTCAATCTCTTGTGTTGTGTGTATCATATGTGTATGATAGGTTAGTATATTAGGCCTTAAAATACTTAGTGTGTTAGATTAGTTCTATCTCAAAGTAGAACTCGGTATTTAGCTTAGTACCAGAAAAAGCGTAAGCGACATGTACGGTTGATGTGTCGTTGTGTGGTGTATATTTTTATGATTCAAGTTTTAAATTTATATTTTGCCGAATTAAGCAAAAACAACACTTTAACGGGCAGTGTACCCGGTCGGTGGTAGATTCGTGGTAAGTAGAGTGTCAAACACTTGAAGCGATGTTAAATCTCTTAATTTATTTATATTTTGGTTTATCTAATCTAAGTTAATTCTAATTTAAGTCAAACATATGCTAATCCTATGTTAGTTCTAATCCTAATTCTAACAGGTAAAAGGGGGAGTTTAGCCTGAGAGACTGGCACGGGTTTGGTTGGTGACTACAATCAATGCAAGACACTTTAACCCACGCAAGCAAATTAACAAAAGATAAAAGAGCGGTCGAGCCTTATGATAGAAAACTGTATTGGCCATTATTAATCCGATTAGAAGTTGGTTTGTTTATTCAGTGCAATGATTACTTATCTGGAAGAGGCATATCAATCTTAGACTTAGGCGGGACTTCATCCTAAGACCTAGACACATTAATTCTGTCATAATTAAAGCATCCGCATAAAGCATCCTTATTACCTGATTATAATCTATCTTAGGGATTAAAGCAATGGTGATCTTGTTAAACCCTAGCTCATATAGACTTTACCCACTTACTGCTTAATGGAAATTTATACTCTAGTAGTCCACTTGTCCAACTATCCAATGGAATCAGAACATTACTTGTTGAATTATCTAGATTCACCTACTAGTCAACATGTTCAATAAACCAAAGGCAGTTTCCGTTAACTAGTTAAGCCAGAAGCGTATCCTTAGCACGATTTTAGAAGGACAATATTTGTGATCCTATGATTCTAGATGTATAAATCACTATATGGAGAGCTATCCCGGCATCTAAATTACTTGGTCCGTATCACTAGATCTAGTTGAATGATAGGTCGCATACAAAAGCACATAAACAAGTATGAATTGATAAACATAAACAAGCATACAACGATAAATTAAGCAATTGAGATATAAACAAAACCAAACATTCAGATCTTCATAATAATGGCTAATACCCGAAGGTATTAGCCTTCAAACATCATAATTAATACAAGAGTAATTGTTTTAGCCAAGGTAAACTAACCGAGTTAACGAATGATACCAAAAACTGAACGATTACAAAAGTATAAGAAATTACACGTTGTCTTCTATGGATTGGAATGCGTTGCAAGACCTCTTCTGCTCTTTTTCTCCTCTGAAAATCAACTTTTATGGTTTAGGTATCGAGAATATGATTTAGCACACTTAAAACTCGTTTTTGATTTTTCTATTTATACT
The DNA here is from genome assembly GCA_026074375.1 of Tanacetum coccineum. Classification (NCBI taxonomy): domain Eukaryota; kingdom Viridiplantae; phylum Streptophyta; class Magnoliopsida; order Asterales; family Asteraceae; genus Tanacetum; species Tanacetum coccineum. The sequence goes on along the minus strand of BQNB010015777.1, from coordinate 25,931 downwards.
ATCTGGAAGTCGATTCGATGCGGCGTATCCAAGGGATTGGATACGGAGTATTGGAGTTTCTTGGAGTAGGGACCACGTTTGATATCTTCCAGAATATTCACATACTATATATCCAATACGGCGTATTGGTCTTCTCTGGATACGGCGTATTGAGCTTGTTTCCTTTATGGTCTTTGGTGAGTGCAGGCACGGATACGCCGTATCTTCCTTGATGGATACAGCGTATTGGTAGTCAGAATAATTAATCTTCAAAATATCTTCGTTTAAGCTCCAGAATGCGCGCCTTTTGCTAATATTCACCAAGTACTCCGTAATTACTATAATTCTCAAATATAAACGATTAAGTAACAATTCTTTGCAATAATTATATAAAATGGGTTAAATACATGGGATAAATGATGCTATAAAATAGACGTTATTTGATGTCATCAAATATTCCCCCACTTGAATCCTACTTGTCCTCAAGTAGCCTTTAGAAGTTTACAAAAATGTATCCCTAAGGATATTTTCCGTTAAAGCATTTATTTGATCTATTACAAGTACACAACCAAACACCTCACAAAATAGGAAGATGAAAACACTCAAATCACTCAACTAATCTATGTGGTAACATGTAACTAATTTGCTCAATTGCTCGGTCGTTACGAGTATTCTATCATAAGCTTGGCAGGGATACACATCTACACCGCTAAAGCTAAGGAGTAACAAGTTTATAAAGGTAAATATGGGTTTATATGAGAAGGCTTATGGTTGATTACTCTAACTAATCTTTATCAATACCAATATTCTAGGAGGGTGATAAAGACCACACATACACACTCATAACGACGGGATAGACACATGTGACTGCTCACCCCCACATTGAATAAGCTAAAGAGTAGGAATAGTAAAGTAATACAGGGTATGGATCTTCTAACTTTCACCAATAGTAATAAACCAACAAGGCAGCTGAGACATGCATACATGGTCGTAATGACGGAATAGACATGCACGCTCGATCACATCCTTATTTACGTAAAACCCATGGTTAATGATTAGGAAAGGGAATTAATTTGTTGTTAAATAAAAATTACGAAACAAATAGATTAAGTATAAATTACAAGTTGCTAGACACTTTTTCCTGACCGTAACCATGATAAAGACATAACTATTTACAACGTCTTGATCATAGATAAAAACCAATAACCTAAGTTGGCGTTCCCGTAACGGTCAACATCCTAAACATCCCATACTTTACATACTTTACAAGGCAAGTGGTGATATCTTCCACTTTATACAATACTCTACATTGTCGGTTTGTATCAACGAATAATCGATCCTTCATGTGATTCCTTCGGTAGTTGCAAAACGATTATCTTCAAACTTTCTTTCTCTTTTTTTGTGATTTTTCTAATTTTTTTGATTTTTTTCTCTTTTTTTCTAACACTATACTACGAAACTTAGTGTAGTTTCACCATCTTTACGATTATAACAATTTCAGATAATTCCTTCGATAATTCTTCATTCTTCGGACGTACCATTAATTGCAATGGTAGTAAAAATACATGAGTTTTGACTATAATATACATTCCCATTTGCGATGTGAAAATTTCTTCCAACCATACCAAAATAGACACAAGAATCGGGAAATACAAACTTTACACTTTAAGCAACTAGCAACTATAAAATAAACTTAATCTAACAGGGTAGGCTAAGGTGTAACGAAACAAATAATTGGTGTAGTTCCTAAAGGATTGGCTCTACGAGTTGTTCTAGAGGTATCTTACTCTTAAAGTGAGAGTAAATAAAGGGTTTATATAGGGGTTAACTAACCAGTGTAGTTAGTTAATAAGCAACATGTAAAGGCAATTTGGGTGTAATCCTAAAATTTACCAATTTAAACAAGTTACTCCATCTAAATCCATAGTACTTATCACCGCGGTTTCGAATAGATATACCAAGCCAAGTTCTAAAGTCTACAACATCACTAGCACTCTCATATTTTTGTGGAATTTGGGTAAACATTTCAAAACGGATAAGGTTAAATCCTTACAATATCTTACAAGGGTTATTGTGTGCAGGTTATGTAACAAGTAATTTCACAAAAGTATGCTTGAAATTTTTTTAAATTTAAGCATAATTTAAGCATTTTTGTGTGAAAATTAGGACAAGTATACATTTTAATTTCATCCCCCCACTTGAATTATACAACGTCCTCGTTGTATAGATAAAACATTAAATACGGGAATTAAAAAGAATTAGAATAAGAAACTCCCCTGATATTTGCTGGGTAGATTCTCCATGTTGAGTTTATTAGCAAGAACGTGTGTTGAACAGCCGCCTTGAAGTTTCAAGACTCCAACACTTCAAGATCTCCAGATTTGTAAATTCTCCACCAATATTTGTCGATATTTCTTTCACGAGGTCCTGTATAAAACATAGGAAAAACATGTGTAATTCCTATCTTGGTACATACGGTTAATTTAAACTATAATAAACAAAACTGTACAGGAGATCGATACGCCGTATCCATAAACTGGAATACGCCGTATTGAGAAACCTGTAAAAAGTATCTAAATACGGGTCAGTCTGTTGAATACGTCGTATCATGTGCATGAATACGCCGTATTGACAGAACTGACAATAATGTTTTTAAAGTGCATAAAAAGTAAAGACTGATAACGTCCAGACATTCAATACGCCGTATGGTATGGATCGGATACGCCGTATTGATTTCTTGGAAGACAGACTCGATAAAATTAAATAACAATCCGGGTTGTCTCTCGGGAAGCAGCTTTGTTTACAGCGAAGTCTTTAAGTTAGAATTTTCTTCAGATTCTCTTCATCATTCCATCTCATGCATGCTAATGTACCCACGTGTGAGCCATTCTTCCGTCTTCGTATCTCGAATGTAATCGGGTCCTAAGTTTAATACTCCTTTGTAGAACCTATTTAACTTTTGGTATGTGTGCGAGATTCCATTCATCTTATCTTTCTCACTTACCTTCAGTAATGGTGGGATTTTGTTGCATTGCTCATTAGTGTGGCGTTTAAACCTCGGATGTGATCGCACCATTTGGTAAGTTACTTCATCATCACCATTGTAAATGGTAATTATCCCTTTGAACCGTTTTGTTTTAATTCCAACTTCTCTCAAAAACGGTTCACCAAAAATAACATCGCCCATTCCTTCATCACGATAAGCATCCATATTTTCTATAACTGCAAAATCCATCACAACAGAAAAGGTTCCAACAAAAATAAGCACATTCATTAAAGCTCCTACAACATTATTCCCTTTGTACACCATCTTATCTTTCTTATAGAATTATGAAACCTTTTGTACATCACATTGACATACAATAATGGGAAAAAGTTAGCGTGTGTAAATTCAAATCCTATCATGCAAGAAAACTTTAAGTTGTGAGCACAATCTATGTGGATCTTTTTATCATTGTTGCAATAACTAGGGTAATCATCAATTCCAATATCGAGTTCATTAACCTTAGTTCTAAATTCCTCAATTACCTCACCTTCCTTAATAGTTGGCATCAAATCATCTCCTTGATTTCTCCTAAGTTCAAATGGTTCATTTAGATAATTTAATTCAATGTAATCCTCAAAGAAAGGGTTTAATGATCTATTTAACACCAAAGTCTCTCCTATGAGCCTAACTTCTAAATCAAGTTCCATTCTTTCTATCAAACTTAGCATGTAGACCCTCTTAATTAAACTACTAGCAGGTTTAACACATGTGAAAACAATCCTTTCTTCCCCGACCCTTAAAGTAATCTTTCTTTTGTAAACATCAATCTTAGCACGGGCAGTAGACAAAAATGGTCTTCTAAGGATCAAGGGCACTTTGATATCCTCGGGCATATCTAGAATTATAATGTCTACAGGGAAAGTAAATTTACCAATTCCTACTAGTACATTTTTAGCTATTCCTTTTGGATATTTCACATTCTTATCTACTAATTCAACTATTAACTTAGTGTGAGCTAATTCACCTAATCCTAAGTTAAGGTAGGTCGAAAAAGGCATAACACTAACGCTAGCTCCTAAGTCAACAAGGTCATTATCAAATCAAACATTATTAGTAAAGCAAGGTAAAGTGAAACTCCCTAGGTCTTTCTCCTTTTGGGGTATGGATTGTGAAGCTTCAGAGCAGGCTTTCGAGAATTGTAGTCCATATGATCCCTTCTTTTCTTCACAGTAGTAACCATTCAAATGACTTAGAAACAGAATCGTCGTTTGTCTTATCTCGTACATCAGTATATGGCATTGTCCAGTGGAAACCGACTTGACTTGATCTCTCATGTTTGCTTCAGTAGAGCTAGGTATGCTTCCAAATCCTCTTTCCTGTAATACCTTGCTCATTTTCCCGATTTGGATTTCCAAAGTTTAATAGATGCTCCTTGTTTTCGAATGGCAGCATCTGTCGAAGCTCGAATTTCTTTAATCAAATTGGAGTTTTCTTCGTGTCTCTTTGCCGATTCACTCATGAATTTGCTCAGGGTATCTTCCATATATTGCCTTCGTTCTTGGTACGAAGTATTCACATTGTTCCTTTGATAGAATCCCGGAGCTACTGCTCTATGTCCCCCTCCTTGAAAAGGTCTACCAAATTGCGTGTAGTAAGCTTCTTCTAGGGTTTTCCCTTCTTCCTTTAGTGGGCAATCTTTGGTGTAATGGGGTCCTTTGCATTGTTTGCATCCAACTTAAGCAGCATAGACTTTTTCATTCACTTTCTTGATCTCTCTTCAAAGATTGTTCAGTTGTGCTTGTATAGCTACTAATCTATCAGAAGTTTCAGTACTTCCTGACCTAGATGTTCCATTGTGCCATTTTTGAGAGTATTCAGCCATTTCTTGGATGGCTACTTTTGCATCAGCAATAGTCTTTGATGGTATTGCACCTCTTGAGTCAAGAATATGTCGAGTAGGAATTCCCAATCCATTATAGAACAAGATTACCTCTTGCATCTCCGTTAAATAGTGTTGAGTACACTTCATCAAGAGTTTTTTAAACCGCTCCTATGCTTGGTAAAGGTTTTCATCTGGTTCTTGCTAAAAGTTGTTGATTTCCTCCATCTTCTTTGCAGTTCGAGCAGGTGGGTAATATTTGTTTAGAAATTTTGTTTTAAGACCATCGAGTTATGATTGAACCAGTTGGTTCGTTTCTTAGCCAATTGCTTGCAGCTCTAGTCAAGGACATAGGGAATGCTCTAAGCATCACTTGGTCTATAGTAATATTTGGAATGTGGAATAGATCGACGATCTCAAGAACTTTCTCAATGTGTTCGTTCGCATCTTCATGATCCGAACCGCTAAAGATGTTAGTACGTAGTTCCTTGAGATTTTGGCCCTTTGGTTCAAAGTTATCCTTGTCTTGAATTTTGGGACTAGCAACCCCCGATCCATAGTCAGCTCAGGTCTTGCTCATGTATTGCTCCATAGTTTCTGCCATTGTTTTCGCAACTTCTTCTTCCGAGTATTCTTGGTCAGAAAGTAAATTGAAATCAGGCGATTGATACAACTTTAATTATATATATATATATATATATATATATATATAAGTATATATATATTTATATTTTATATATATATTATATATTATATATTATATATTATATATATATAATATATTTATAAACAATTGCTTAATACATATATATAATATATAACTAAAGTATCAAATAAATAGTATAAGAAAAGTATTCCGTAAGGTTTTTAAGAAGATAACTTTTAACCAAAGTAAAATTCAAAACCTTCCCGAGTTGTATCCGGACGAGGCGTGAATTGAGAATCGTGTTTGAGTTCGTGATCGAGTGATTGAATAATCAAGATTTTGATTTGGATTCTATTTCTACTAATGAAATGTAAAAACAAGTAAATGCAAGCAAAAAACGAAAGCAATTAAGATTGAAACACTAAAACGATGACGAGAATGAAAACCCGAGTCTTAAAAACCTAAATTCTAAAATTTTAACTCTAAAAATGCAAATTTAATTTTTAACAGTCCTAAATGATTAAAAATAATTTTAGAAAAAAGAATTATATTTTTTTGACTTTTAATTAATTTTTTATGAATTAAAAACTGTTTTAATCTAAAAATATTATTAAAAATATTAAACTAATTTATAAAAAACTAAAAAATTTAGGAAAAGTACTTTGAACAATAAAGAATGCAAGAAAAATAAGAAGTTTGAAAAACAGCTTATAAATAAGCTGTTAATAAGCAGATAAGCTTATAAGCTAAAACTGCCCAAAGAGGGTTAAATATTAAATGTACTAAACCTATAATCGAAAAAGACCCCAGGGCAGTTGGTAGTGTGTGGTGTGTTAAAACGTTAGGCAGTTAAGGTTGAGGTCCCGGGTTCGAGCCTGGGGCTTCCCTATACGGCCTAATGTTTTTATTTGCTAAACTTTTTTATGAAAAAGCTAAAGTAGACTAAAATAAGCAATTTTTGTGAAAACACTTTTTCTGAAAACTAAAAACAAGCTAGAAATAAGCTACTTAAAGGGACAATTTTACATAAAAGCTAAAAAAAACTTTAAGTCCTAACTTAGTCTCAAACCTAAGCTAAATAAGCTAAAAGTTCCTTTAACCTAACCTAATAAGCAAATCTAAACAAAAATTAACCAAATCCAATAAGCCATAAGCTCAGAACTCAAATAAGCAGTTTTGGGGTGAAAGTTACAAAACAGCCTACAAGGGCACTTTTAAGCTAAAAATTAAGCTAGTAAACTAATAAGCTAAGGTCTAAAAGCTCAAAACAGATAAAGATACTACTATAGGGAACTCAAATAAGCAAAAATTAAGAACAGTGAAACAGTTAATAAGCTAGAAAAATGAAATTTAAATGATAGAGTTGGAAAAAAACTTAAAGGCTTTTTAGCTAAAACTGATTTAGCTCAAAATGTTCAAATAAGCTAACCAAAAGCTCAAAATGCCATCAAAAGCCTAAAACTAAGCTAATCAAGCTCTAAGGAACCAAATTTAGGCAAAAACTAAAAAGCTAAGGACTCTATAACTTAATAAGCAGTTAAACATGTTTTTGGATTTTAAGTTTTTTAAGTGACAAGAGAGCTTTTGCAGCCCTAGTTTTAAGCTAGTAAAAGCTGTTTTAAGATCTTAAAAAGCACAAACAGATTAAGCTTGTAGGCTAATAAGCTTGTTTTATCAATTTTAGAGTCTTAAATAACCTATAACTATCCTAAATCTAGGATCAAGAATTGACTTTAAAACATAAAACCATTTGCATACTTTATCAGACCTGAACCAAAACTTGCAATTCAATGCAACAGTAACAAGAACTCAAAACAGATGCAAGAGAAGACAAATGAAACTAGATTGAGCACTAAAGACACCATTCTAATGCATTTCTAACAATCTACTAAATCTAACAGATTTATGAACAATAAAACAACCAGAAATGGATTTTTGATTAAACAAACCTCAAATCTATTCCAAACTGGTTAAAAACTTCTTTAAACATGATTTTAGACTAAGAAAAGATGAATCAAATTTGGTTTTAAAAACAAAATGTGGAAGAGCAGTATTAACACATGGTTAATACTGCTAAGCCAAACACCCCTTTAAAACTTCAAAACTTATTTTAAACTAAAAACAGATTAAGACAAGCATGAAACTAATTCAAATAAGCATTTATAAGACTGAATAAGCACAAGTAAGCAATTAGATCACAAAGATAAGCACTTAAAATAAGCAAACAAGATTAAGCAATTTTAAGCTAATAAGACAGTTTTAACTTAAACCTAAGTAAATGACTTCTACTCAATAAGTAAGCATAAATAAGCAATGAACAACATAAATAAGAAATAATAAGCAGTAATAAGCAAAGAAATAAGCAAAATAGTAAATAAGCTATAAAATGGAAAATAAGGACTTACAAAGCCCTTTGCTTAAACAAGGGCATAAAGGCTCTTTAGAGCTTTGTGTACAAGCTCTAGCTTGTTTAAAAAAACAAGCTAGTAAAACCCTATAAGCCCTTCCAAATTCGGCTTATCATCCAATAAAGCTTTTGAGTGATTTTGAGTGAAAAATGGCTTAAACTATATAAACTATGGAACAATGTATATAGCTTAAGTAAAACAACTTAAATGTAAGTAAATAAGAGCTTAAAAGAGATTAACAAACATTTTCATAACATAAAATTGCATTAACATAAAACATAAATTTCATTAAACTTAAAAAAACATTACAAGACTTGGAATAAAGTTACAATAAGCTAACTTAAACTAAAATAAGCTGTAAAATACAATAAAAAGCTATTAAAAACTAGATTAAAAAAACTCTCCCTAATGTGTGACAATAGTCTTCTATTTATAGCCGAATAGAGAAGCCTCTAGGTCTTTGAGGTGTGTTTCTTCTGTGAGAGGATTTAAGTGCTTTCCAAGCCTTCAATTCTGAGCCCTTGATTCTGCATTTGTGTTTCTTTGTTTTGATCACAGCCATTAATCTTGAAAACTTGTCTCATTAGCCAATCAATCTTCATGGGATTCCTAAGGTGGCAATCCCTTGTCATCTTCTGGGGTGAGGTTTTGCCTTAGGTGCAGAGTCGAGGTGAGAGTGATAGATGAATAGTGTTTTTGGCGGGTAAATAGGTGTGTTTGTTTTGGGGATAACGGGAGTTAAGATAAAAGGGTAACGGGGTTAGGGGTAAAAGGACTAATGGTGTTAGTCCATAAGGACTAACGGTGTAAAAGGAAAAGGACTAGGGGTGAAATGGATTTAACGGGTGTATGGTTAAGTGGTTGTAGGCTAACGGGCTTATGAACTTGGGCCGGTTAAGTGGTTTTTGGATTAGGGCTATTAAATCATATAATATTTATAGATAAAGCTTTATGGGCTGACCCAACCCATTAAATAGAGTGTGGGTTGGTCCATTTAAGATGCACATATCTTTGGCTTCGACCTTTCACGCTCTTTCCATTCTCGTGCTTGGTTTTGTCGGTTTTGGCTTCATTTTTATCCTTTAGTGAATATTCGTTACTTGCACAATCATAAATCACAAAACACACAAATACAATGCATTTTTGATATATTTTGGTCATTTTAGGCTTGTTTTTATAGGTAAAAGGTATGTGTAATTAAGCACATACCAAAATCCCCCATACTAAACTATTGTCGTGTCCTCACGCAATGCCATAAGTAAACACTTTAGAAAACCAAGAATCTCAATCCCCCTTGACTAATTACCTCGAAAAGTAGCTAAGTGTTCATCAAAGGGAATTAAAGAATCGTTAGTTTTGAAAAGCCCCGTTTTGACCATTATTAAATATTTACACTTATTACCACACATATTTTTGTATTTTCCCTTTTTCTCATTTTTTTATACTTTTCTTTTTAACCAACTAGAATGTTTGGACTTTCGTTATTTTCATAACCTTTAGGGTCATAGAACAAGAAGCACTTTAATCCTAAAATGCCCAAAAGGATAAATTCATCGTCCTGATTTTTCACTTGTCCCAAACCAAGCTTAAAAATGAAATCACCGTTAAATATAAGTTAAGATGCTAACACTACTCATACTTGTAACTTGTGAAACTTTTCACTCCCAACAATTATTATATCTTAGGTGAATGTGCTTATTTCGAATTTCAACCATGGATCAACCTTTTTAAGAAAATTGTAATATTTCTATGCTTCACGTTCCACCCAAGAATTATGATTTTGAAGGCGAGATCATTCCATGTAGCGACTTTCTTCTCGGCACATCCCAGCCGAGACCGGCTTAGGTGACCAGGCTTTTGACACCCCACAGAGAATAGTATCGGAACTCACGGACCTTCGGTTTCAAAAACTCTTAGGCTTCCCGTTAAATAAACAATTCATTTAGAAAAACCACAACTTAAAACGAAATAGTCTTAGTTCAAAAGCATATTTAAATTTAAGAAAAAGAGATTTTCCCTATATTTATTAAATCACATATATTACACTTAATATAATTATACATCCTTTAAACGAAGGAAATCCTCGACCTTTTTGAAGGCTGCAACATCGGTTGTGAGCCGGCAAGATGCAGCAAACTTTTATCAGTCTCGGATTATTATTCTTACTATGGGCCTTCTTTTGAAGACTGCCACATCGGTTGTGAGCCGGCAAGAGGCAGTAAACTTTTATCAGGCCACAGTTTTTATTATTATTACCTCATTCTTTTTTCTTTTTTTAACACTTATTATTACCACGATATATAGAGAAAATTTCTTTTTAGAAAATTTAAGTATAAATTTGAACTAAGACTAAATAAATTATTGTTATCAACTTCATAAAAAATCGTTGATTTAAGTTTAATTTTCAAAAATAGCACTTATTATTAGTCAAGTTAGGAGCTTATGGGGGAAAAGCCACAAACTACACTTATGAGCTCTTAAGATTTCCAAATAATCCTTGTTTAGCATCTTACTCATAATTAACTCTATCATTTCTCGTTCTTCGCAAATTTAAAATCTTTAATAAAAAGATCCGCGAATGCTTAGTCAAATAAACTAGCTTAGTCAAGTTTATAACGGTTAAGGGACAAAGCTAAGAGCTCAACACGCTCGATCGAGTCAAAATTTATTCTTGTTCTACCTAGTTGAAAAGTCAAACATTATAACACACTTATTTTATTTTTGAAATTTTTTAAAAATTTTTCATTTTTTTGGTATTTTGGTGGTAAAAACAGGATTACGTGAAAACAACGACTGTAGGCATAATCAAATCAAAATATCCCCCCCATACTAGAACTAAACATTGTCCTCAATGTTTTAAGAAGGGTTTCTACGTAAATCTAAAGCCATTTATTAAGTATGCTCAAAGATAAACGTTAGTCGATAAGATTTAGGATATTGGATTCCCATAATCATGCTAAGGATTGAAGCTCGAGTGAACGAAGGACAAAACCACGAGCACGAGAGTCTTCATAATCCGGGGCAATCCTGGACATACAACACAAAACACGAAACACAAGAAAGGAAGAGGCGAACCTCCTCACGTCACACTTATTCATTACAACTATTATATTAGGATAAGCATGGGTTGCCACCCACGAAGCGCTTGTTTATTAATGAGTCACTAAGCTTGACTCATCCCCGTACTAGAGTTGGTCAAGGAGGATAGAAATGGAGAAAAAGAACATTCAAGATAGGAATGTCCTCTCCATAGATCATCATCGGGCTTTTAGAAAAATAAATGATCTGGAAAGCTTTAAAGCCCCGATGAGATGGAAGATGAGGAGATTTCTCCTCATTAGAAGCAAGAATACCAGGATTGAAAACTTTGTCCTTATTTTCAGATGAAAATGGAAGCAAAGTGTCAATCACTGGAGAAAGAGTGGGAAGGGTGGGTAAAACATTAGGCATATGAACATAAAGTTCTCTTGTCAAATTATCAGAAATATTATCCACCACTTTTGTAGTCAAAACTCCCGTATCGAGCTCAATATCAAAGTAAACATCATCATCTGGAGGTTTTTCCGAAGGATGAGAAGGTGATGAAACATTATAAAAATCAACATGAAATGATTCATACTCAGGAAGGGAAATTGAATCATTGTTAAGTAATTCTTCAAGAAAAAGAACGTCTCCCTCCGAGTCATAGTCGTCATTCTCAATACCCGGTGGTATCGAGTCATCCGGAGCAAGAAATATATCGATTTCCTCTATAAGAGAGTCACTATACTCGACGGAGATAGGAGATGGGGAGAAAGATTCGATAATAGCATCAGGAATCTCAGAATTAAGTTCTTCCGGAGATGAATCATCATTCAAGAATTTTTCAATTAGACGAATATCTTCTTTCGGATCAAAATCGGCTTCAACAATTCCCTGTGGAATTGGATCGATAGGAGCGAGTTCACCGACGAACTCCTCGATAAACAAAATTATCGAATTAGCATGATTAAGCAAAGATTGTACTGAATCGGGTATGGCATTTAATTGATCAATTTCTTTTCCTGGTGGAATAGAAACGATATCAACTAAACCCTCATTCTTAGAAGAAGAATCACCACAAACGGTGTCACACCCCGCCAGGGCGGAAACGCGAGGCGTAACGAGAAAGGATATCATCACAACACAATGGCGTCTATATAGAGAATTCTACATGCAATAAATAAGCAAAGTATAGACACAAAGTGTCATAACAATACCCATAAAACTAACCAAATCCAAAAGGCGTCTTTATTGATGAAACAAAAGTTCTCGCCAATAGAAAGACATGCAACAATTATCCATAATCCAAACAATGCAATATTCAAGACAATAAAGCAATAATCTCCATGACATCCTATGGTCTCTTTCTAGCCACTTCTCTCTATCTTATTCCCATGATGCTCACCTGAAAATGATGCTTAAACGTCAACATAATGTTGGTGAGAGTCATAGGTTTAAGACACATATAAAACTTTCATACAATTGCTGCGATTACTAAAACAATTCATAACAACCATACACTGGGTAGGCGTACCCATCCGATCCCATATCACAACACTGAGTAGGCGTACTCATCCGCTCCAAAATATGTCACTTACGCACCTAAAAGTCTACCAGCTGGAACTTATACTTAGGCCTGGACCAACACATCATTGAGTATTATTTCAACCCTTCAGTTGGATTTGATTGAGTAGTAAACACCACTCTCCAACCGAACTCACATACCTCAAAACAACTCCAATTGATCACAAAGCCATGGAGCGTATCACATCACAACCAATAACCACATAACACATAATCACAGCAACTAAAAACATTTAAACTCATAGCATCATTTTCACCCCAAGAAAACATAAGAAAAGGGGCTATGAAACTCACCTGATTGCTTTGCAGCTTCCACAAACACTAGCATAAATCTAAACAACAAAACAACACGTGTTACACGCTACTAAGCCAAAAGCTTAAGCACATGTAACAATCATATGATGGATGTATAAGGTGTTTAATTACCCTCATGGGTCACCCCGACACCATGCCCGACATTTACCAATTCGTTTACATACTTTTTCAATGTGTAACAATTTACCCAAAAATGCACCATTTTCTAAACCCTACCTACTCACCTTTATAAATTTTACCAAAAATCACAGGTTCAATATCACGAGTTTACTATCTCCATGATTTTTCCACTAATTTATTTCCCTTCCTATGTGCCCCAAATAAAATCAAACTTTTAACTACTCAGTTTCGGATCTGATCGAACACTAAAAAGTTTGGACCTAAAACCATACTTAGACTCAAAATCAGAAGCTATCCTTTGGGGGATTTTTAATAGACACATAGAACTAAACTCCTGTAGGTTGGCTAATCCTAATTCGAATTTTAAGTAGGGGTTTTACACCTCGTAATCTAACCTAAATCTGACTCGTATTTACTGTTTTGACCACATTTGGTGTAACCAACTTTTGAATGACTTTCCGACCTTAAAAACTTTCGAGGCCGGATGTTTTGGAAACTAGACTCTCTGAGCTACATCATAGACACCGGAATCACATCAATTCATGCTTCTAACCTCTAGATATTCACGAAATAACACAGCCCTAAATTCTGCTCAAACCTAAGTCAAGTTCTAACGCTATCTAAACCCTAACGATTACACCAACTCGCATCTAATTGATTACTAAGAACCCTAAGTAAATTATAAACTTTAATTTATAGAATATCATGAAACCCTAGATCTACCATAACTCTTGTTACATGAATTAAATTAATGATTAACTAAACAAAAGCTTAATTGATACATACCTAAACTTGTTCTTGATAAAAAAAAATCTTTTTTTTCTTCTCTTGATGGATCGGCGAAACAAAGGGATAGGGGAGAGAAAAATGATTTAGAGATTTATTGACCATATATTTATACTACCTAGAATCCTAATTGTAATCACATTTGTTTCCTTTTTTTTCTTTCTTTATGACCGATCCAAATCACCTCCCTTATTAATTAATTAATTTTTTATATATTTTTCTATACAATTTCGTTCTCCCCCTCATATATATATATATATTTATTTTATTTTATTATTAATTAACTAATTATCTTCATTACCTTAAGTTTTTATAAAAACCTAAGCTAATTTGGGCAAACCTTTTCACATAAACGCAACTACTTAACTTTCTAAAAATAACTTTTCATTTCACATTTCACTTTCTATATTTAGAAAGTCTTCTATAATTAACCAAATTTCACTCACTCCATTTATTTCCATTACGCTACATTCCTCATAAATGCTTAACACTAAATCATCAAATCATTGACGTAGCATTACATGTTATACGTCATTGCTTTCCATTATCACTAAACGTGAACAAATGGAATACTCATTACCAAACATAACTGAACATCAAAATGAGATGCCCATACACCTCAAAATAATTTCATGCACATATTCAAACCACTTAGCACACATATATGACACATAGCACATCATAAATCATACAAAATAAACTCTTAGCAATTTCTAAAGGCATCACTAACCTTGTTAAATCACGGTTGTCACAAACGGGCATATCATACTCACTTTCATAATCGGTTAAATACACTGACAAATCCTCGGACAAATCCTCAGACTCACTTGGGGTTAGGTTAAGGTCCTTAACACTAGAATCATTTTCTTCGTCTGATTCCGTTTCCGGAATAGTGTTAAGATGCTCATCCTCCATTATGAGAGAGTCCGTAATCGGAAAGTCAGGTGCGATTGCAAATGACAAAGGAAGTTCAGAAATAATATCTCTCAAAGTAATAGAACTTTCCTCTTCATCGTCATCATCATCATAGTAAATAGGAGGCTTCCAATATTGAGAACTAACTTTAGTTGCTTGCTCTTCTGCAACATTCTTTTCTTCCTGCTTTTCAACGTTTTTATTTAACTTTTCACAAAGAGCTTGCAAGGCTTGAGAAAGTTTCTCTTCAAGAAGAAAATCCGCCATACTTTTTATATGAAGAGGTTGATGAGTGACGAAATATTGCGGGGGTTGATATTGGTCAAAACTGGAAGAATTAGAATTATAGCAAAGATTGGGATCATAATAATTTTTATTCATCGGTTGACACTGATTACTCTCATGAGGACCCCCGCAAATTTCACAACAAATAATTTGTTGTTGAAAATTAGGTGAATTTTGTGAAACAGTATCATCGAAGTTTTGATTGTAGCAAGTTTTTGACTCATAGAATATCAATTGTTGACTTTGAAAAGTCTCATGAGGACCCCCACAGCGAGTACAACAAAGATATTGTTGTGGAAAACTTGGTGAATTTTGTGGAAAATTATTGTCAAAGTTTTGATTGTAACACGGGTCCGGATTAGAGATGAACGGAACTTGTGGTGGATCACCAAAAGAGTGAGTTTGGGGTTGTGGAGGGTGGTCAGAAGAATTTGGAAGATCATCAAAAGAGTTTGTAATTAGATCATCGATGAATGCATTTCCCGATTCAAAACATCATATAGAACAAAATATGTTCGTATAATTTCTTCTACATCGCTCACACGTACATGGTAGACAAAATACCCGATCATTATTCATCCGACCTTTACATATACAACAATAGTCGAGTGACGTCATAAAAACTAAACAATAGAAAGGGGTAAGAGAAATAATTAAACGGATAAGAGGGTATGGAGAATATTTTTGGTTCCGATAGTCAAAAGTTCACGGCAGCTCTCTAGAAAAATACACAAAGAAGCGGAGGAGCGGGTAAGCGCGAAGCGTATTAAAAACCTTCTCCTTTCGGGTCGAAGTTCTTAGGATCAACCCTCCTTAAACCTCTCTTATAGTTTGTAAATCTAAAGGTGAGCCGATTTAACAATTAACGCAACGGTTGCTTTTGTTGGTATAGAAAATCACAAGAAAATAAAATATTTTTGTATTTTTATATTTTTTTATAATATAAGAAAATATTCACAAATGAAAGCAATAACTTCACGAGGAATGGTCTTCAAACACTAAACTTCAAACGTCAACACGATAATCGCACACACCTCTCCGGCAGCGGCGCCAAAAAATTTGATTAGAACTTTTAATTATACAAATATATATATATATATATATAATAATTGCTTAATACATATATAGTATATAACTAAAATATCAAATAATAAGAAGAGTAAGTATTCCATAAGGTTTTTAGGAAAATTACTTTTAACCAAAGTAAAATCCAAAACCTTCCCGGGTTGTGGTCCTGACGAGGCGTGAATTAAGAATCGTGATTAAGTTCGTGATCGCGTGATTTGAATAATCGAAGATTTGATTTTGGATTCTATTTCTATAAATGAAATTCAAAAACAAGTAAAGGCGAGCTAAAAACTAAAACAATTAAGATTGAAACACGAAAACGTTAACGAGTATCTAAACCCGAGACTTAAAAACCTAAATTATAAAATTTTAACCCTAACAATGCAAATTTGTTTTTTTTAAATCCTAAATGATTAAAAATAATTTTAGAAAAAAGAATTATATTTTTTTGACTTTTATTTAATTTTTTATGAATTAAAAACAGTTTTAATTTAAAAATATTTTAAAAAATATTAAACTAATTTAGAAAAATCTGAAAATTTCATGAAAAGTACTTTGAACAATTCTAAACCTAGGAAAAATAAATTGGGTTCAACAGCTCTTTGGAATAAGCTGTAAATAAGCTACATAGGGCTGAAGGCTTATTTGGCAAAAAGGTGATAAAAGAAAAGTGGTGTGAAGGTATAACGAAAAAGACCCAAGGGCGAGTTGGCAGTGTGTGGTGTGTTAAAATGTTGGGATGTTAAGGTTGAGGTCCCGGGTTCGAGCCTGGGACTTCCCTATACTCCCAACGTTTTTATTTTTTAAAATTTCTTTTTGAAAAAGTTTCTAATAAGCTAAAATACCAACTTTAACAAAAGCACCTTTTTTTAGAAACCAACAATAAGCCAGGATTAAGCTAAATAAAGTGACAGATTGCACTTAAAAACTTAAAGGCATTAAAACTAAACTGAATTTGCTTATAAGCTTGAATAAGCTCAAACCTAAGCCAAATAAGCTACAAGGACCTTTAACCTAACCTAATAAGCAAACCTAAACCCAATTTAAGCACTTAAAATAAGCCAAGAGCTGAAAGAACCAAATAAGCTTTTTGCTAAAACTGGTATCAAAACAGCCTAAGAAGACATTTTTAAGCTACTTTATAAGCTAGATAATTAATAAGCTAATGTCTGAAAGCTCAAAATAGATAAAGATACAACTATAAGCTATAAGAATAAGCAAAAATTAAGCATTTAGGATCACTAATGCACTAGAAAATAATTTATGAAAATGGCAGTTTACACTAAAAACTAAGATTTTTATTTTTAAAAATTTTAAAAAGCTAAAAGAGGTAAACTGCAGCCCTAAGTTTAGCTACCTAAATAAGCTCTAAACCTCAAAATAAGCTTAAACAAATGATGTTTATACTACAAACTACTTGTGCTATCAAATTCAAATCCTAAAACAAACTTTTACTTATCTAAATCTAAGATTGAAAAGTGGATTTTAAACTTTTAGAAACTGAGACTTAATGACTCTTGACAGATTTTGATCAAAACATAAACGATAAATGCGGGCATATTCTAAACCATTTCTACTGAATTTAAGCTTTAAACAAACATGATATCAACACCAAAATGCAATTTCTCAGGATCTAAGCAAATAAGCAGTTTAAAAGACTTAGAACACCACAGATTCTAGCATATGGTAGATTTTATCTTAAAACTAAGATGTAAACCTTAACAACTACTGAAAACTGATTAAAACTTCTTAAATTTGATCCTTAAAACCAGACTTTGGGTCAAAAATGACTCAAACAGCACTAACATTGGTTAGTGCTGTTAGTGCCAAACACCCCTTTAAAAAATACTTTTTTTCATTTTAACCTTGATTTTAACTGTTTTAAGCTAAGATTTTTGAAAACATATGATAAACTAACAATATCAAGCCTTAATAAGCAAAATCCAACCTTCAATAAGCACTTAACAATAAGTAAATAGAATAAGCTATATTAAGCTAAAAATGACATATTTTGACTAAAACTTGAACTAAAGAGCTAAAAACTATAAACCCACATCAATAAGCAATAAATAACATAAATAAGAATTAATAAGCAAAGATAAGCAGTAAATAAGCAGTTGTAGTTTTAAAGCTATAAAATGGAAAAAGTAAACTTACAAAACCCTTTGCTTAAACAAGGTAGTAAATGCTCTAAGAGCTTATCTACAAAGCTCTAGCTTGTTAAAAACAAGCTAGTAAGGTCATATAGGCCCTTCCAAATCCGGCTTATCTTCCATTAAAGCTTTTGAGTGATTTTGGAGTAAAAATAACTTTAAACACTATAAGCTATGGAAAAGCTTATATTGCTTAAGTAAAAGATAACAAGAGTTTATAAGAGCTTAACAAAACATTTTCAAAACACAAGATGCATTAACATAAAAACAGAATTTTAATATTCAAATTTATAATTTCATTAAAACATTAAAACTGAGTTCAATGCTTTTTAAAGAAAATACAATAAGCTAAAACAAACTAATATAAGCTGAAAGTTACAATGAAAAAGATTAAAAACCAGATTCCCCTAATGTGTGACAATGGCCTCTATTTATAGCCGACTTGAGAAGCATCTAGGTCTTGAGGTGTGCTTCTTCTGTGAGAGGGTATGAGTGTGTTCTCCAAGTCTTGAATCATATCCTTTGATCTTCATTTGTGTTTCTTTAATCTCAATCTCAGCCCTTGATTATGTCCATGTCCCATCAACCAATAACCTTACATGGGATTGGCATGGTGGACTTGTCTTCTTGCTGGGGGTGGGGTTTTAGTGGGGTTGAGTGGGTTTTTTTCTTGTTGCAGGGTAAGAATAAAGAGGGAGGATAAATAGTGAAAAATGGCGGGTTGAGTGGTTTATTTGTTTTGGGGTAACGGGGGTTAATGGTAAAGGGTAACAGGGTTAGGGGTAAAGGACTAATGGTGTAAACCATTAAGGACTAACTGTGTTAGTCCCTAAGAACTAACAGTGTAAAAGGTTTAGGGTGTTTAAGTTACGGGTTAACGGGCTTTTTGGTTTGGGCTTTGGTTATTTAATTTGGGCCAGGTTTAAATTAGTTAGATTTAGGCTTTTATCATAGGCTTTTAATTATATAAAAGGCTTAATGGGCTGACTTGTCCCATTAACTTGGGTGCAGGATAGCCCATTTAAGATGCATACGTCTTCGACTTTGATTTTTCACGCTCATTCTAATCCCGTGCTCGATTTTGTCGGTTTTGGCTTCGTTTTTTTGTCTTTTAGTGAATATCTGTTACCTGCACATTATAAATCACAAAACACACAAATACAATGCATTTTTGATATATTTTGGTCATTTTATGCTCGTTTTTATAGGTAAAAGGTATGTGTAATTAAGCACATACCACTGGCACTCCATGCCTTGAGACTACTTCCTTCAAGTACTGTCTCGTCAACTTCTCTGACGTGTCATCTTCTCGCATAGGCAAGAAATGAGCAGACTTAGTGAGACGATCAACGATTACCCAAATCGAGTCTTGATCGGTTACCGTCTTTGGCAATTTATTCACAAAGTCCATCGTTATGTTCTCCCATTTCCCTTGTGGGATCTCTGGTTGAACCAACAAACCAGACGTCTTCGGATATTCTATTTTAACCTTGGCATACGTTAAACACTTGCTAACATAGGTGGCAATTTCTGATTTCATGTTGGGCCACCAATACAATTTCTTAAGGTCTTGGTACATCTTATCTGATCCAGTATGGATGGAATACTTTGACTTATGAGACTCATGCATAATCAAAGCTCTTAGGTCACCAAAACATGGAATCCAACTTCGATTGTTCAAACATAACATTCCGTCAGCACGAGGTTCTAACTTGTTAATCATGCCATGCAAATCTTTGTTGATGAAGTTCTCTTATTTTCGGGTTTCCGATTGAGCACTCAAAATCTGCCTAGGAAGGTTTAACCCTATAGTCATAACTAAGGCCCGAACTCGTAGCGGCTTACTTCTTTCCTTTCGACTCAGGCCATCAGCCACCACGTTCGCCTTTCCTAGGTGATATCAAATCTTACAGTTGTAGTCGCTCAACAACTCTAACCACCATCATTGTCTCATATTCAGCTCCTTCTGATCAAGAATGTGTTGCAATCTCGTGTGATCAGTGAGCACGACGCACTTTGTACCATACAGATAGTGTCTCCACATCTTCAAAGCAAACACTACTGCACCAAGCTCTAGGTCGTGTGTGGTATAGTTCTTCTCATGAACCTTAAGTTGGCGAGATGCGTAAGCTATGACCTTCTCCTTTTGCATCAAAACCGCGCCCAACCCTTTATGAGAAGCATCGCAATATTCCATGAAGTTCTCGCTTCCCTCTGGTAGAGCCAAAATCAACGCACTACACAATTTCTGTTTCAACAACTAAAATGCAGCTTCTGCCTTTTCTCCCCAATCAAACTTCACGTTTTTCTAATTCAACTTCGTCATAGGCCTAGCGATTTCCGAGAAACCTTCGATAAATCGTCGGTAGTAACCGGCCAAACCTAGAAATTGACGAATCTCGGTTGATGTCTTGGGTGACGCCCAATCCTTGATGACTCAATCTTAGCAGGATCAACGTGAATGCCTTCACTATTAATCACGTAACCAATAAATTGTACCTTTGACAGCCAAAATTCACACTTTGAAAACTTGGCGTACAACTCCTCCTTCTTAAGTAACCTCAAAATTAACTTAATGTGTCCTTCATGCTCCTTTCTGCTCTTAGAATAGATCAGAATATCATCGATGAATACAATCACGAATCTATCCAGATACGGTTTGCACACCCGATTCATAAAATCCATGAATATTGCTGGTGTGTTAGTCAAACCAAACAGCATTACTTGGAACTCGTAGTGACCATAGAGAGTCCTAAATGCAGTCTTGGGAATGTCTTCCTCACGAACTCTGAGTTGGTGATAACCAGATCTCAGGTCGATCTTAGAGTAGACTCTTGACCCTTGTAGTTGATCAAACAAATCATCGATTCTCAGAAGTGGGTATCGGTTCTTCATAGTAAGCCTGTTTAGTTCACGGTAGTCGATACACATCTGAAAAGATCCATCTTTATTTTTGACAAACAAAACCGGAGCTCCCTAGGGTGAGGAACTGGGTCTTATAAATCCTCTATCAGAAAGTTCTTGTAACTGAGTGGATAACTCTTGTAGTTTGGCTAGTGCTAATCGGTACGAGGCTCGTGCTACAGGTGCAGCACCAGGGACTAAGTCATTTTGAAATTCAACTTGTCGAGCAGGCGGTAGCCCATGCAAGTCTTCTGGAAAGACTTCTGGAAATTCTAGTACGATCGACACGTCCTTAAGCCGTTTCTCCTTTGACTGGTCCTCAGTCTTCTTGGATGTAACTTATGCTAGATAGACTTGACATCCCTTCTGTAGATACTTCTGGGTTTTCGTACACGATATGATGCTTAGCTTCGACTTACTTCTGCCGTCATAATCATCGCATCCGACTATCAACACTTCATCTCCAAAAGGTATATGGA
Source organism: Tanacetum coccineum (assembly GCA_026074375.1). Lineage (NCBI taxonomy): Eukaryota > Viridiplantae > Streptophyta > Magnoliopsida > Asterales > Asteraceae > Tanacetum > Tanacetum coccineum. The sequence continues at coordinate 4,403 of BQNB010015777.1, read as the reverse complement.
TAACCTTCTCGTCACAAACGATTACCGCGTGGTATTTCGCCACCCAATCCATACCGATGTTGATGTCAAAACTACCAAGTTCTATGGGCATTAGATCTATGTCGAACGGATGACCTAATAATCCTAACGTACAGCCTCTAAGGACAATATTTATTTCTAAAATTCTTCTATCGGCAAGTTCTACGGCATAACTAGTGTCTAAAGTGGATGGTGCAACATCAAGCAAAGCACTAAAGGTAGACGAAACAAAACTTCTATCGGCTCCCGAATCGAATAACATATAAGCATAACGGTTATTGAGAAGGAACCTACCCGTGACAACGTTGGAATCGGGGTTTGCTCCTCCTCCTCCAATAGTGTAAGCCTTTGCCGTAGCTTCATTACCTCCAGTCTGGTTTCCACTCTTGTTTCCATCTTTGTTTCCAGTCTTGTTTCCACGATTCTGATTTCTCAACTTAGGACAATCTTTCCTAAAATGTCCTGGCCTTTCACACTCATAACAAACAATACTCAGCTGATTCCCAACTGGGGCTCTCTGAGTATTTGGAGTAACTGTAGTCGTACAATCCCTAGTTATATGACTGACTCTCTTACAGTTTCTACACCTCACAGTACACGGCCCTGCATTGTGCAACTTGCACTTGTTGCAGTAGGGAAGAGATCCAACATACCCCTTTTTCTAATTGTTCCCAGCCGTGTAAGCTCTTGCCACATTTTGGCCTCCAACATTTTGTCGCTTGAAAACTAGTTGTTATCCCCAATTGTCTCTCAGGTTGTTCTCCAACCTTCTCTTATTTTCAGCACTTCTAGCATATCCTTTCAGCTTTTGATCTATTAAGTTGTAGGCAACACGTATTGCAACTTGAATTTTAGTGGGTTCAGTAGCAATTACATTCCTTTGAATATTGTCAGGCAACCCTCCAACGAATCTCTCAACTTTGTCCTCCTCATTGGGACCATTCTAGTACATAACAACACCAATTCTTGAAATCTTCTGGTGTAAGCAATTAAGTCATTTCCTTTCACAACCAAATTCCACAACTCGGTCTCCATCTTTTGAACCTCGTTCCTTGGACAGTACACTTCTGTCATCAACTTCATAAGTTCTGCCCAACTTATGGCATAGGTGGCCTCAATCCTAATTGTTCTCTTATGGGAGTTTGATATGTGAGAAATCACATATCTTTTGTATATCAAAAATGACCTTTAAATGATCAAAAATGTGCAAAAATATGCTTGTATTTGTGTATTTTGTTGTTTGTGAATGTGTAGGTACGGATATTGCAAAAATCACAAGAAAACGGTCAAAACCGGACAAACACGAACACGGGAACGGATAGAGTGCACAAGAGTCGGAAGTTTTCTAGCAAAGGTCATCAAAAGTCAACCCATGGTCAACAATGGTCAATTCACAAAATGCAAAAAAATACCCAAAAGAGCCTTATTGTTAAATCCAAATTCACAAAAAGTCCCAAAAACCCTAACACCGTTAGTCCTTAACCATTAAGGGACTAACGGTCGTTAACCCTTTATAACAAATCCCTTATATCCCAAGCCCGAGCCCAAATAATAACCTGTGGCCCATTTCCCTTTTACCCAAGCCCAGGTCAACCATCCAAACCCCCGGGTCAAACAATGTTATAAAAAGAGGAAAAGGGCGCGGGAAATTTCGTTGTTACTATTCATCTTCATCTCCGTTTTACCCTGCATCAAAGACAAAGGGTAAAATTCAATTAATATCGTGGAATAAAGATTCGAGTACCAAGCACCACCTCAGCAAGGCAAAACGTCACCAAGTGCTATGATTGGTCAAGACTTACACAAGAATGACACGCGGGATTCAAAACAAACACACCTCTTGATGGAATTTTACACTGAAATCAATGCAAAAGAAGCACACCACTCCAAAGAAGTGGGATTGCCAGCTTGGCAATCCGTGTGCTCACATTCTAATCCAACGGTCACAATTGAGGATCCAATCATTAGAAGGAATCAAAGGCCAAGATCAAAAGCTAAGAGGAGCGTGTAACAGATCGAGAAGCTTCCTTCTCCTGCTATAAATAGGAGGCCACTCTCACTCACAAAGGGGATATCTAGTCTAGCTTAGTGTAGAATTTAATCTAGTTTTTTTAAATGTAATTTCCTTATTGAAGTCATTTAGCTTACTGTTTTTAGATCAATGTAATTTTTGTTTTATCAACTTGTAATCAGTTACTCTTATATCAATAAAAGTTTGTTTTCATTTAAGTTCATTTTGCAATTCATGTTTTTCCTTATAAACAATCTAGTTTAATCATGCTCTTTTAAGCTCAAATAAGCTGTCATTTTAACTAATAAGCTAGAATTCACTTAGTTAAGCTTTCAAAAGCTTAACTAAGCTTAATAAGACTTTAAATCCTCCAATCAAATTACCACAGCTTCTTAAATGGAAGGGAAGCCAATAATGGAAGGGCTTCCAGGACCACACCAGCTTATCCTAGGATAAGCTGGAGCTTGTTGATCAGCTCTTGGAGCAATTGTAGCCTTGTTTGAGCATAGGCTATTGTAAGTTTCTTAAAATTTTCTTTTATAGCTTTAAATTTTGCTTATTAGCTTTAAACTGCTTATTGATTGCTTATTATGGATTAGAATTGCTTATTTCTGCTTAGTGTACTTATCTGTTGCTTATTTAGTATACTTCTTAGGAAAAAATTAGTTTGCAAGTAGTTTTTATGAAAAACAGTTTGAAAAACCAAAAATATTAGTTTAGCTTATAGCTTATTGTTCTTGCTTATTAGTTTGTTCAAATCTGCTTATTAGGTCTGTTTATAGCTTATGACTATCTGGTATTTTAACTTTGTACATTAAATCTCAAAAATATAAGCTAAAAATGAATTTTAGTTATTTAAAGGGGTGTTTGGGTCAAGGCAGTACTAACTTGAGTTAGTACTGCCAAGACTCCTTTGGTCCTTTAACTTGACTCAAATCATCATTTTAAGGTTTATGGTGAAAGGATTTAAGGTGCTTAAATGTTAAAATCTAGTTTTCAATCAAGTTAGTAGATAGTTATTAGATTCTGTTAGTATAAGTTTAATTAGTCTAGCATTTTTAGCTCAAGTCTCTTTTAGCCATTGGTTTTGTTATTTTTGCATTTACTTTAGTATTTTTAAAGTAGTAGAAACTAGTCCTATAGCCTGCAATTGTTAGATTTGAGAATTGGTTCACTTGGTGGTCAAATGCATCAGCAGCATAATAATGACAAACAGCCTTTTTCAATTCAAATTTTCAGAGGGTAATAACAGTTCTTAGATCTTGATTTTAAGTATACAAGTAGATTATAGGCTACTTTAAATCAGTTTGAGCTTGATTTGTTTTAAGAAGTCCATTTGCTTATCTGTTTTTAAGCTCAAAATCAGCATTTTGTCTTTTGAAAACCAAAAACATACTCAGCTCCTACTGAGTTAATAAGCAGTTTTCATTTAGAATTTTCATTGTTCATTTTAATTTCAAAATGTATTTTGCTTATTATTTTAAATAGAATTTTAGGTACTCTTTTTAGTGTAATAAGCCAAAAGTCCATAAGGATCTTTTAGCTTATTGAAAAATAAGCTCAAAGTTGCCCTTATGGACTGTTTGGGTTAACAGTTTTTTGTCAAAGAGCTTATTTGAGATTTCTAGCTTATAGCTTAAGTTTTTGTTTAGTTGTTGTTTAAACTAGCTTATTAGGTTAAAGTTTAGTAGTTCATAGCTTATTTAGGTTAGGTTTTAGCTTATTTAGTCTTTTCATTAAAAAAACCAAAACATAGTTAAAATAACTCAGGTAGCTTTTTCATTTCACTTTTTCAGTGTTCATTTTAATTTCAAAATGTATTTTGCTGGTAGTTTTAAGTAGCTTATTAGCTGAACTTTAAGGTAGAATAAACTGATTTGCCATAAGGTTCCATTAGAGTACTTAAAATTAAGCTCAAAGCTAGCCATTTGGCCTGTTTGGTATGCAGTTCTCTTATAAGTGCTTATTTGAAATCCTTAGCTTATGGCTTGCTTATTTCTAGTTAAATTTAGCTTATTAGGTCAGTTTTAGTCTAATAATAGCTTATTCAGTCCTTGTTTTAGCTTATTTTAGTTTTTAGCTTATTAAGTTTTGTAAAAAGTAAAAAAAGTAGTTAAGTACTTTCTGTCTGTTTTAAGCTCATTTAATGGCTTATTGATTAGCTTTTAGAAAAGTTTTTTTCACAAAAATAGTTTATTATAAGCTGTTTTACAACTTTGCTATTTAAAGTTTTTGCAAAAAAAGGGAAGAGGGGAAATCGTGGGTGAGCAAGGCTCGAACCCACAACCTCTACCTTCCTTACCTTTTATAACACAACACACAACATATACTCAACCAACGTGCCCTGGGGACTTTTTCAGTTTTACTTTGCAAA
>BQNB010015776.1:23181-72656 GCA_026074375.1 Tanacetum coccineum | reverse complement strand
TAAGGACTAAATGGACCCAAGATGGGCCCCAATGTGTTGGGCTCTTAATCCTCATGGACTAAGAAAATACCCAACAGTTAGTGCTATATATTTGGTTGTTAATCATGTTCGGCATCAATAGACCAAACACATTGAGATTGATATATACTATGTTCGTGATATGGTTGCTCGTGGTCAGGTTCGTGTTCTTCATCTACCATCTTGTTACAAGTATGCTGACATATTTACCAAATGACCGTCGTCTGCGCTTTTTGAGGAATTTCGAACAAGTTTGAGTGTTTGACCATCTTTCGCTCAAACTGAGGAGGAGTGTTAGACGTATAGTTTGTAGATAAGCCTTTGGCTTTGTATATTTATTTATAAGCTCGGCCCACTTTCTGATTTGGGTTTTAGAATAATCATCTATATATTGTATGTGGCGGAGCCAGAAAATTAAGTTGCGGGGGGCAAAAAAAAAATTTAACGATACGATATTACATAAAAAATTAAAGAGGTTTACATACAAGTATTAAAGTAAAAATTCAGGTAAGTTGCAAGTTTTACTTATGATACTTTTGGGCTTCAATGGGCATGTAGCTTTAATGCTTTATACAAATGGATTATACTATTATAGAAACTGAATTTATTATGAAAGAATAAACGTGTGACTCTTGTTTGAAAGAAGTGAAATATAAAGACTTGATTGATTAATTAATTAATTGTTTCACGTCTCTAGATATGATACATATCTTGACACGGTATCCATAAAAGTAACCGGTTCATATGACCCCTTCGTCTTCATCATCTACCACATAAAAAACTTCAAAAAAACTCAATAACTCTTCATAAATCAAGTTGTTTCTTCGCTTTTCTTCCAACCATCATTTGCGTTGAGGGCAATCTCAGTTTTCAGTTGAGGGCACCACGATTAAATTTCAAAAGTTAACACTAAAATATGTGATTATTGATGAAATTGTTGGGGGCAAATGCCCCCCTATTTTGTATATGGCTCCGCCTTGTAATGATGAGTTAATAAAGAGGGAAGCCAAATCATAATTTTAATACAAACAGCAGATATTGTTTATACCAGGTAAACACCATTTCAAGCTGTGAACAACTTAACTAAGATAATCTGCTGAATATGTGCTTACAGTTACTAGACAATACGATCACCACTCACCAAAGGTTTCAAGGCCATTTCTGATTGAGATAATGGCAAAAGTAAAGAGATGGTTATACTGAAAGAATAAAGAGGGGTTGCACCACTATAGTAGCTAATGAAGATACATGGACAAATACCTATAGGTAATCAAGAATCCATATATGCTCCATTGAGCAAACCTCCAGTAGGATCTCAGCTTGAATTACTTGACAAAAGTGCTACTCGTCTTCAGCTTTACAAAGTAAAAGCTTATGATCTACACAAAATCATTCCTTTAAGTAAATGATAATGAAACAATTAACATGAGAATAAGTTGCAGCTTTAGTACTAACAGTTACAGAATCATTAGTTGTGCAACAATTCTTCTATGAAAAACCACTACCATCCTTGAACAGGCCATCGATGGTTGGGGTCTGGTTTCCTTGATGAGCACGGTACAGTGGCTGAATACCCGCCAGCTTTCTTCAAGGAGAATATTTTAGTTACAAACTTCCAGGCACGTTTGTTCCTGCTCATCCTACGGCCAGGATTACTGCTGCTAGGATATTCATCAAATTGCATAGAATCAGAGAGCTTTTCGTACGTGGTGAATCTGCAAGAGTGGGAAGAACCTATTTCTGATGTGAGGCGAGATGTGTCGGATCTTGTGAACTTATTGGCGTCGAAAGAGAATGATCTCTTTCCATCAAACTTGAAGCTTCTGCTCATCAAATCATCCATTTGTTTCTCAGTAGCTATTGAAAATTGGAAGGTCTTGATCATTTACTTTTATGAATAGATAGATTCCTTCAAGGGTTGACTTTTTTAGTCATCTAACTTCATTTTAGTTGGCGTATGCATCGTGCTAGAAAGAGACACGACTGACTTCAATAATATTTTAGGTTCTGTTCTCATTTTTATAGTTTAATTGTCATTTTTAATTTGACAATGTAATACCTGCATCATGTTTAAATTGTGTTTTTGTCCGACAAACAATAATTTTAGAACGAAGATAGAATAAAACATACTCCGTATCTTCATAAAAGACCTACCGTTTTTAATATGGCACGTAATGTGTAAGTTTACTTTAATCTAACCATTTGTAAACATCACACCGCCTATTTTACGAGCATATATTCACGTTTGTATGGCATTTCTCATTTTCTCACATAGAACTGAATAATACACCTCCTACTTGTGATGTTAAATTAGGACACAATTCAAATTTGGGAGGGGCATATAAACATATGCCGCTTCCGTCAGGTGCCTTCCATCCCAGCTAAAATATGTATCTGGTTGATCATGCATACTCGTAGATTGGAGTCCAGATTCCGCCAAGGAGTTGTAATTTAACGGGGCCCCACCGGCCACCTCCATAGCACAGCTCCAAAGCGCCATTTGTGAATCCTGAAAGTGTGAATCCCGCCCGAATACAAACATAAGACCCTCTTGCCATATGCTTAAATGTGAGTTTATCTTATTGTCTATTTGGAGTTTATAACATGTTATGTACCAAATTCATCTGGACAACCATAGAACTGCAAGGCAGCATTGTAATAGTCTGCATACATGATGATGACATTAGGATGAAGCTCCCTAGTTTGACTCGATTTCTTTTGCAATAGTCCATTTTAACATTCAGCAAACTCATTCAACTAGATGTTCCAACCAGTTTTGGGATCATGCTCTTCATTAAGGAATTCACGAGTCGTCAAGTTACATTGTGTAGATACAGATAAAAAGAATTTGGACGCGGTATAGTATATGTTGGTATACATCTTGATAAGTTTTGATCAAAACACTCCGGTACTCAACCAATTTGAACCCATTAATTCTTTGCAAAGGTTTAAATTTGACCCGGAATATGACATACGACTCATTTTCCAAGTAATAATAGAAAGTGAAACCTCTACAAATACAGACTACTTGGTATTGGCAAGCCTGTATAGGCTAAATGGCATCAGAATTATTCTGAGTCGCTAATGCAATTTAATATCAACCATTGTGCATTCATTTTCTTTTGATACATGATAGAGCATAAAGATTTTGGATGAGAGCACAAAATACAGAATTACTCAGTTTTTCAAAAAGTGGCCTTTAGTTATGCAAAAAGCAGACGGCTTACTATCGGAAACATGGGCCACAAAAAGCTAACTATACAAACAAAGTGGGCAGTGATTAGAGCTCGCTTGAGTGAAGACACTCGTCAACAAGTTGTCGAAGGTTAGGATTCTCCATTGCAGCCACAACTCTTTCCTTATCATTCAACTGTTTGTTAACTGCCAATAAAGCAAGCAAATTGCATTAGCCAGATTGCTACAAATAATGACAATCTGGAGTGGCTGCAGCGCGAAGAAGAAAATGAACCAGATGTAGCTAGGTGTTGTTTTGGAATAACTCCAATAACTTGATAACCGAGTCTTTCTAAATACATATTTCAATCATTTAGTAATTTAATTAGTTCTGTTTTATCAACCTGCAAATGACTTCTTATAGCTTGCAGTTTTGTAAGATAAAATTCATTTTAAGCCCGTCTGATGTGTTATAACTAGCGATAGCATAGTGTTTACCTGCTTCTTCATCTGCATGGGATCCGGGAGCTACTTTGATGTCTACCTGTAGTAATTCAGCATCAAATGAATAAGACTAACAATGATTGACAATCGCAAATAATCTGATATCCTAAAAATCACAAGGAGCCAATCAGCATAGACTAAACATGTACGTTGAATTTGACATATGAGTGGCTAATGTAGGTTGTTGCCTAATAGTCAAACCCCTAAAATGCACCTTAACATGACAGAATTCAGAAATCTTGTAGCGATCGTTAATGGAAGAACAAGCAAATTTGGATCTGTAGTAACTAACCTTATAATGTGAAGGAAAACAATCCTTGAGTTTAACTCGTAGGCATAGACCAATCACAGTTGCCATACTGCAGTGCTGAATGGTTGGTGTGAAAGTGATCCTAACAACAAGTAAAACGTCAAAATACATAAAACAGACTGCACCACATACGTGGGTTGATAAGTTATATACCGCTACCATCACATCCTTAACATTATAAACTAAATCCATTGTGTGCCCATATTGTTTTCCTATAATAGCAGATTAGCAGTTTTCTCATTTTAGCCTCTTGTGTAGACACACAGTTTTTTGGCTTTTTATACCGGCACTTTAAACAAAAATCTCTTTACCAAGACACTTCCATTAAATTTATGCTTTTCTATCGTGTTTATGAAATCTTAATGCAACAGGTAAGGAGTTTCAAGTAGAATTTAGTCGACATTAATTTAGATTTGCAGTTTTGCACCTTTCAGTATATTGAGCTGGTAATCCTAATTGTAGTTGGTCAAAGAGCGTGTTACATAAGAGAATGTCACATAAACTAAACTATTGATTGACAAACAATAAAAGAACAATAGTTGCAGATTTAGGACAAATCAGGACCATATTGACAATAGGGCTGAATCCAAAAGAGTACTGTAATAGAGTTTATCAGAGCAGCCTAAAATAGTAACAGAGTTGCATATTATTTGGAAATTATCAAACCATAACATATATTTACACTAGCAATACATTCTGCTAAATTCTTTTTAATTCCCGGTAAATGGATGACATTTTCCCTAGGGTAAAAGCCATAAATACTCTATGTACTCACATGTTTGACTCATTATACTCTACTAATTTGTAAATGGTTCATTACACAGTATGCCACGTCAGCTTTTTTACCTGATACTTGTACCCGTTTTCTTTTTAACCGGTAATCTTTGTTTTACCGTTGACTTTTTTGCCAGCTGTTGATGTGTAATCTTTGTACATGGTGATGTGTAATTTTCTTAAAAATATATATATAAAAAAATTAAAATATTCGAAAAAAATATTTAAAAATAATATTCGAAAAAAATATTTATACTTCAAAAAATTTTATAAAATTTTATAAATACTTCGAAATTTACTTCGAAATTTTATTTTTATTTCGAAAAAAAAATTATACTTCGAAATTTATTTTTATTTCGAAGTATAAAAAAAAGAAGTCTAAATTGTTTTATTTAGAAGTATAAAAATTTTCGAAGTTTATAAAATTTTATAAAAAAATTTCGAAGTTTTTTCGAAGTATAAAAAAAAGAATTTTTATAAAAATTTTGAAGTTTAAAAATTTTATAAAAAAAAGAATTTTTAGTGAGTTGGGTGAGGGTGTGGTTTATTTTTTTTTTGTGTAAAAAATACAAAAGAAAAAGAGGATTTATTTATTTTTTAGGGTAAAAGCCATAACTACTCTATGTACTCACATTTATAACTCATTATACTCCATTATGAAATAGTGACATGGCATGAATAAAATTTAAAAAAAAGAAAAAAAAATTCCACGTAACTAGGTAACTGGTTATTGACGGTTTCATAGTGTATAATGATCTGTTTACGAATTCGTAGAGTATAATGAGTTATAAATGTGAATACATAGAGTATTTATAGCTTTTACCCTTTTCCCTATTAGAGTATGGCAAATCTTTGACTCAAATGTACACGGCCTAACGGGGTATGAGTGACCATTTTTTACCGTTTCCTTAGCCACTGCCAAGATGTGTAACTAGTAAGGTTTGAACCCTTTGCGACCCCCAAGATGTGTACCTAGCTAAGCACAACCATAGATTTGAGCTTTGGACTTGGGAACTTTTGCAAGGACACACGTTGTGTGACCACTTGGCCACCCTGGTAATGGTTATTCATCTAAAAACAAGTAAAAGCCGATGAGGTGTTCATGTAGGGCAGTCTTTTTCTGTTTTAGAGCGGCAATTTTTCACACCCTATAGTCCTATACCACCTATCTCACAAATGCCTCCGGCTAGGCTTGAACCCACAACCTCCGGGTAGGTGTATGTGGCCTAACCGGACCCATGACCGGTCCGACCCTTTCCTTCGCTACCCACAAGATATGTATCTAGTAAGGTTTGAACTTTGAACCTAAGACGTGTTAATTTCCAATTTCACAAAATAGAAATGTACTTAATTTCTGATATGCTCAGGCTAAGTTGGGCCAAAAATAAAAGAAGCAAAAAAGTGACGACTACTCACAAGATTCGAGCAAGCTTGTCATCAACAGTGATAGAGTCTTCAGAAAGAACATTTAGCTGCTCCAATGAATAAGGATGCTCAGGGTCCCTTATATCTCTCACATGATTTGATCACTAAGTCAAAGATCACAATTCACAACATATATAAATTATATAATACCAGTAAATAAATAAATAAACAAGGTGAAAAAATAAAAGGATATCATAGATGTCAAGAGGGTCAACAACAACAGCTTCTTCTTGATGATCATGTGTAGTTGTTGTTCGAATGATTCTTTCTTTTCTTTCATGTACAACTGGATTTGCGTTTATTAATCCTAGAGTCATTTTTTTTCTTGCTTAACTTATTTTTCACCTGACTTTATATATAAATATTTGTTTTAGGATTCCAAATTAGCCCATTAGGGTACTTGTGCCCACAGGATTAATCATTGCTAATGCTAGGAGTAGCTTCTTTTTCTATAACCGGATATATAGCTATGCTAAATGACGTTCTTGCCCTTTATACACATGCCCTCCAAACATACATGACAAGTGGCATCATGATGGGGTCCACCACTCGCATCATCTCAGAAAATGAAATAGACTTTAGTAGGTATGTATCATGCTAACTTATATTTTTGTTTTTGCATCAGCTTTCTTTCTCTGACGATTTATAAGCGACTTTTTACTACTATAAGACAACTTTTATTTTTTTTTTCAATTTTTTTTAATAACAAAATTAAATTTCATTTTAAAAACAAAAACATTACATAATAATTCAAATAACATTAAAACATTACAATAATAAAATGACTAAACGATTGTTAATTTTCATGATTCCAAATGTGTTTCACTAAATCGGCTTTTAAGCTTAGATGAGTTGTTCTGTTGATTATCTCCTGAGTCACTTGCATCGATTCTTGATGCGTTCTTACGGGATCATCATCACGGTGTTGTTCTTCTCGAAAAAATTCAGAACATATCGCCATCTCGTTGTCATGAATTATCATATTATGTAATATGATGCATGTGTACATTACGTCTGATAGTCTACGTCGCGACATCCCTCGAGCCGGATGTTTAATTAGCTTTCACTTCTTCTTTAATACACCAAAAGCTCGTTCCACATCTTTCCTTGCTGCTTCGTGCTTTGTCTTATACAATATTCGTTTATGATCATTCGTACCCGGATTTTTAATTGATTTAATAAGAACGGACCATTGCGGATATATCCCGTCAGTAAGATAATATCCCATTTTATAAGGCACGTTGTTTGCCACGAATGGAACATCCGGTGCTTTCCCCGATTTGAGATCATTGAAAAGAGGGAATTGACGTAAAATGTTCACGTCATTATTCATCCTGAAGACACCAAAGAACGCATGCCAAATCCATAAATCATTAGAGGCTATCGCTTCCAATAAAATAAATGGATCTGGCCCGTGATCACCCCTACAAAATTGAGCTTTGAATGCAGTTGGACAATTCTCCCACAACTAATATACAATCAATGCTTATTAACATCCCAGAAAATACATGCTTTTCCTCGTGATAAGCATAGAGTTTTTTCGTGTCAGTATATGTTGTCTTTCGTAGAAACTCTTCACCATACAACTCCATGATGGCCTTACAAAACATTTGGAGACTCTTACGGGCTGTTGTCGCACCCATTTGCAGATATTCGTCCAGCCCATCAGGAACGGCTCCGTATGCCACTTGACGAATTGCGGAAGTAAACTTCATCAATGATGAAATACCAACTCTTCCCGAACAATCACTTGTTTGTTGAAAAAAAGGGAATAATCGGTTATCTTTCGAACAATTTCTGTGAATAGTTTTCGGCTCATTCTGAACCGCGTACGGAATGTTGCTTCCTCATATTGCGGGTGTTTGGAGAAGTAAGCCGCCACTAAACGATTATGAGCACCGTAACGATCCCTTTCGAACTGGGTTTCGTTGGATTTTTGGCTTTGACGCTTCATATGCCTCCTGACAGGCCTCCGTAAAAATAGTGAGCTCGCTATTAACTTCATCATCATCGTCCGAAGAGTTATAAAAAAATAGCTCGTAAGACATTTGTGAAAGTGTATAGAGAGAATTTGTTTGAATGTGTATTGAGAATAGTGGTTTGAATTTGTGAAAAAATGGTTAAATGAGTTGTGTATTTATAGTGTTTAATTTTAAAAGTAAAAAAAAAATTTTTTTATATATAATATAGTTTACCGTTTGGATTTTTTGGCATTTTCTTCCCACGACACTGATCGTTGGAACGATCGAAATCGACCCACGACCGGCAGCAACCAAAATCATCACTATAATGCCTACCGAGTGGGTTGTCGGTCGACCGAACCCAATGACTGGCTTATAGCAGGTAGCCTCATATTTGATTATAGTTTTTTTTAAAAATCACAAAATAATATGTCATGATGATTTCATTTGTACATCATTGGTCAATTTAAAAATAAGAGATAAAAAACTTAAATTCAATTATTGCATGTCATATTATTTTATGAAGAAATTTTTTTTTAACTCTGTGGTTTTAGCATTTCTTATTTTTTTAAACTTTATACATTATGAAAGTTTAAAATATGATATACATAGGGTAAAAGTGTCAAAAATAAAATGTTCGTGGTAATAAAAGAATCTCATGTAGGTCAATACTCAATTATGTTGATTTGGCATAACCCACAGATCCACCAATACCTTGCAAGCCCATGGAACCATGAAAACCATCAACCATCCACAATTTTTCACCATCTCTAGGCAAGGCTCAAAAGACTGAAATGATGGTAGTGCAAGGCCATTTTGCAAGTTCATTGCAAATATGATAACTGTTTAATTAGACTGTTTCGAATCTAATAGTAATTTGCCATGAGCTTAAATACATGTGCCTTTTTCATAATCATAGAATTTGAAAGACTTGAATGCGTGCAGCTATGAAGACTCGAGGGATTCCTTAAGTAGCTTCTCGGTGAGAGATTTAGACAGTCCCATAACACCATCAGCAGTTCCAATCTGTAATCCAAAGACTTAGATGATCAAAACTAATGCATATATGTTGACTGAGATTGACAGCAGCAGACTAACCACAGTGTCAACAAAAGGAGCCGTTAGTGGATGCTCAAGCATCAGTCCTCCAGCGACATTTAGCGTTACCCCATCATCTACCTGCCATGCTAACTTTAATCAAAATGGATAAAAAAATATGCTCCTATTGATGAATACAAGAATGCTTTCCAATACTTCAGTTTTCAGGCAAACTCTTGCTTTCAGATTACTTGCTGATCTGATGCCGTCATATAAAGCACTTATAATTAGTATCTACTAGATTCCTCTCATTTGTCCTTTTTTAGGGTTGTTTAGACATTTAGCTAACAGCCAACACACAGCTTACCAGTTTATCAATGATCTCATCTGGTATGTCATGGAAATAGACCTGCACCACAACAAGAAGAATCAGCTAATACTTGCTTAATAACACTTCTGACGAGGTTTAGCAAAATTAACAGTCTACGATCTTATAAGGTCACTGGACTATAAAAGTTGACAGAGTGAGCTTAACCTACCAGCAACATCACATGATACAAGTTGTTACCTGGTTTCGGGTAGAGGTGGAAATATTGATCTATTAACATTAGAATGGGGCGATTTGGGCTTAAATTACATTAAACGGGTCAAAAGTACGAATTCGAAAAAACTAGTAAGAAGGGGAACCAGTCACACGGTTAAAAAGTGTGTTATTGTGTAATGCATTATGCATACAACCTCCTAAATCGTGTTAGCTATAAATATGTTTTATGATCATAATTATGCACTGATATCTTAAAAAAGCATACTTGTGGAAGAAAAGATTTTGGTTGGTCAAGCTGACCCGGCCCACGTTCGTGCAAATCTAAATGATTCGTTTCAGCCCAAACAAATTACCTGACCACCCATATTGCTACCTCTAGTTTCAGGCTTTACATAAATAACTTTATCCAAATGCAGACTAGAGATGATGACAATGATGAAGAAAAAAGATTACCTCTGATCTATCCCATCCTCGTTTCTTGATTCCTGTGGTAAGGTTAGTTACTACTACAGATCCTACAACAATTGCACAACCACCTGAATATCCTGCAAAATATTGGATGACAATAGGTTGTTTTTTAAGTTTACAATGCATCAGCATTTCCAATGTATAAGTAGTTAATCACAACCAAACCTTTGACAAAATGACGTGCTTCTTCCTTGCTTGATGGTTTTTCTCTAATCGTCCCTTCATACACCACCACCTCAAATTAAATCAGATGTAGGTGAGGAACACTGACCAAATATCAATATAGTTGTTGTGAAACATGTTATGACTTTTATAAACATAGATTAACTATATATGCAGGAACAAAACAGGAGACGGGAATTAGACATACTGTGTCGGCTGTTATCAGCAGCGTAGGGTGTGCATTTTCCTCCTTATGGCCTGCAATTCCAAATCTTGAAATGATTGCATCAGCCTGATGATTTGGGAATAGATTTAACTCAGGAATATGAAAATCATCCTGGTAATACAAATTTATTCTTGCAAGATCAAGGGCAACATCTGATTTATTGTGTGATAATGCATTAAATTTTTCTCAGCCTAAACAGGTTACAAACTTATTATAAGGATTACATGTTACAAGTGTCATTTATGAGTTTCTTACAACTTCAGCGACAGCTACGCCCACACGAATATGCTGCAAGGAGATAAATAAAGAGCACTAAAGAGTAGCCCAGAACTCAGTGAGTACACTAATCTGATGCAAAAGGAGTTGTTTTAACGTTTGTCCCCAAATTTAGATACAAGTGAGTCTAAAGATCAATGATTACAAACTTAGGATCTTACAAGTTACAAGGTTTAGCCTTGGCTAACATAACTCTCGAATGTCACTAATGTGTTCTTGCGAATTCATCAAAAAACTACAGCACTGAGTGTAAAGATCAGTGAGGTGAGTTGTGCGTAGCTATGTTGAACAACCAATAACGGATGGGGAAAACTACTTCAAAAGTTCTGGTCACTTTTTATTATCAAAATTGTTATATAAGTTTAATAGGAGGCTAACCCCTTTTTCCAAAAGTAAAGAAAAACATAGGTGCGGAAATGTACAAGATTTTCTACGTGAAGCATGTATCGTTACAACATCATTGCAGATATCTTACAGCTGAAGGGGTGTTTGGGATTGCATAAAAAACATGTTTATCTGCTTACTAGTTTTTGAACTAAGCGGTTACGCTAAGCCAATCCCAAACACCTTACACTGCCTATTCGTCTGTATTTCCAAAACGTTATAGGCAACTTCTATAAGCAATCTCGATCACCTAAGGAGAACAAAACACTTATAGCTTTTACAAAGTAGCTACTACAAAAGAATGTACCTTTGCCTCAGCCAAAGCCAATACCAAATCCTCCGGCTTTTCCTTCCTAATACTCTTCTCATCAATGTCAGCAGTCTGAAACACAAAGAAAGGAGCTTAATCATTTTATATTCTAAACCACCTCTTACTAAAAAAAAGTACTCATATAACAACTATTTTTATTTGGTACTTTCTCCTCTTATATACATCGGGTGTGTTTGTTAAAATGAGCAGTAGCATGAGTTGTGTAGCTGTGAGTTGTAGTTGTCAATGCTCACCGCTCATTTGCCAAACGACCAATACAAAACGCTCACCGCTCCTTTTGCCAAACAAGCACTAAAAATCAAAATGCTCTTGCTCACCGCTCACTGCCCCAAAAAGCTCCACCACCGCTCCGTACCAAACATAGTTAAAATTCCGTCTTGTGTGTATATTGTGATCATTTTACCCCTCCACTATAATACGATTGTTGACAAATGGGAGGGTAAAATGGTCACAAAATACACACAAAGATAAATATGCCGACACAACAAAGCAAAAAGCGGCAAGTCAATTACATTTTCGTGTCCCTTTTTATTAAACACCAAACAAAATCCTCAAAATATGAAAATGTAGGACAAGAATTATCAAGAAAAATATAAAAACTGACCATAATAGTAAAATCATAACCCATCTCTTTTAAGATTTCCTTACGAGCCATTGAAGAGGAACCCAATATTATCTTTGCATCTTTCACCTTAACAACACAATCATATACAATATCAAAAACGAAGTTTATAAGCAAAACACTGAAAGCAGTAAATGTCACTTGATTTTAAAGGTTAGAAACATACGTTGAGCTTAGGATTCGCCATTGATGTTCCTGCTTTATTTTCTAATCTATTCGACACAACACAATCTAATGAACTTTTTTTAAGGATAATAATCGAATGAGTGGACCCAACTGGCGGTAAAACTTCTTTTATATTGTTTGTACATAAATGGTCCCTTTACTATGTCTACTCTTCATATACTGTCCAACAAAATAACATTATTTCACCATTGGTTCTCTTAAAAGTAATAATTAATCTGTGAGGTTAACTACATTTTTTGTCATTGTGGTTTGCCGGGTATAACGGTTTTGGTCCAATAGTTTAAAATGTAACGGATCATGTCATGTTTTGATCGACCCGTAACACTTTTGGTCCAAACGTTAGTTTGACTAACTTGTGACTGTTAACTGTGAGGGCAAAAGTGTCTTTCACTTTTCATTCCTTCACTATTAATATAAGAGTAACTCACTCTTTCTTCTTCTAATTCATTTCACCTCTACAAACACACACAATAGAAAAAACACACACAACCATGGAATGTTCAACTTGTCACTCAGTTTGTGTGATTCGAACATCATGGACAGGGAGGTGTTTCTATTGTTGTTCGATTCGGGTAAGGTCTCTAATTTTTAAAATTTTTAAATATCACACATTTTCCCTAATTTTCTAATTTTTTTGATTCGGCACAAATTGTGGTTTTGTTGATTGGTACGACCCACCTATGTGTGCAACATCTGTTCAAATTATTCCTTGGCTTTTACGAAACATGAATGGTTTACAAGCTAGGGTTGCAAGAAACCAATGTGAATCAAGAAGGTTGAAGATGATGTTAGGGTTTAGTTGGTTGGTTTTTGTGTTGTATTTTGTTCTTAAATGAAGTTGGTGAATGTTAGTTTGAATTGAATGTAATGTCAGTAGTTTTTGGGAATGCAATCTCATATGTTGGTGTAATGAGTTTAATGCATCTTAAATAAATGTCCTTTTGTGTTTTTCTCTATGTTTGTTTTAGTTGACTTTTTAACATGTCAAATGGGTGTGTTTGTAGTAGCATTACCCATTTATACCATAACTGCAGTTGACTTTTTAACATGTCAAAACTGCAAATAACACCACACTACCCAATTTGCATATATCTAACACATTCAATTATACCAAAAACACAAAAATTAACATGTAAAATGAAATAAAATAGGCAAATATACACCATAGTCATACCAATTGCCAATAACAGTTTGCAAATACCAAAATCATATCTATAGTACCAAAACACAAGTCTTAAACAAAAGTACAAAAAGACAAGTCTTAAACATCATCATCCTAAAATATATAAGCAAATGTCTTAAACAGTATAAGTTTAGATTAAACAACCATAACAGTTGGATCAACAAACATCACCATCCAATTTTTCTTTTCCCTCTTGAATTGGTCTTTTTTGCAGGTGAAAGCCTGCCTGCAGTTGCCTTTGAGAACCTTATAGCTGGTGCAGAAGGGGTCACATTTGATTGTGCAGATGGAGTGACATTAACAACTGGTGCAGAAGGGTTGACAGTAGTTTGTGATAGATTTGAGTAGACTAAGAACCTCCTTGACTAGGCATTGGTCTTGTAGTAGATTGAGCACCTCTTTGACCAAGATTTGTTATTGTGACCTTTTTTACCACATTTCAAACAAGTAACTATTTTATTAGACCTACTCAACTTACCATCCTTCACCATTCCATCACACAACTCTGCAGCACTCTTCTTTCTCTTCTTCGGAGGCCTGCCAATTGGTGTGTGTTTGTCTGATGGTGTAAGAATGATAGGGTTATCTGATGGAGGCCACAAGTCAGGACCATTACATGGATTGATCTTAAACTTGTACATCTCCCCCTCATGTTGTTAGCCAATAACTTGGATGTACCCATGTTTCAGGTATGTCGTGTTCCAAACCAATATCTACCATATTCCAGATAGCTACCACTGCATGCTTGCATGGCATCCATGTCAAATCCAACTTTCTACAAGAACAAGTCCTTTCTTCCACATTGACCACACACTGGTCCTTATGTGGACCATCTGCTTGATACAAAATCCTACCATTTCATGTTATTATGTATTGGGCAGCTTGTTTCTTAATGACATCAAACATCTTAGCTGCATTAGGGGTGAGTAGACCAGTACTCTTTCTAATTACCTGTTGGACTATCATAATCCTTTTCATAAGATATTCTCTTATAAACTCTAAGCATGTAATGATAGGTTTGTCCCTTCCATCCAATAACTGTCTATTTAACACCTCACACATGTTGTTCAAATGAACATCACAGTGAGGTCTTGCTGCAATGAGAATATATGAAGTTTAATAATACCCCTAAAAATTTGAGTGCAATAAGAATAATATGAACATCAGAGTTGAGGTCTTTACCTTAGAAAAAGTAGGACCTTGCCTAATGCTGAGGTGGAATGTCTTTTAACCAATCATAAGCATCTTATTTTCACTCTTGAGTTCTTCTATGTTTCTGTTAAAGTGAGACATAGTGGTAGCAGTAACACATCTCCATAACAGTTCCTTAAATAGCTTTCCTTTCCATTGTAACTTCATGTTATCATAGATATACTTCAAGCAATACCTATGTTCAACACATGGGAATGTCTCTGCCAATGCTGGTATAATCCTCTAAAAGAAATGAAATGAGTTAAGTACTTGTAAATAACAAAATAGTTTAGTGTGTTTTATAGCACTAAATGAAATAAGATAGTTTACCTTTTTCCTATCTATAACAAATGTGAAGTTTGAGTTCTTGAACAACTCCAAGTCATCTCCAAGGCAGTCAAGAAACCATAGCCATGACTGTTTATTTTCAGACTTAATAATTGCATAAGCCAAAAGATATGTACCATTATTTGGACCCACTCCTACCGATGTTAAGATCTGCATAGGAAATGCTCCAGACATAAAGCACACATCTAGGCCTAATAGGTATCTTTGCCAAGCTTTGAATCCACTTTTCAAAGCACCCAAACAAACATAGATTCTTCTGAACTTTCTTGTCTCACTATCAGGTTCATAGTTTCTTTCAACGTCAATCTTGACTGTTGTAACTTGGTTCCTTTCTTTCAACTCTAACACATACTGTCTCAGCTGAGCATACTGTGTTGTGTGGTCACCAATCGCCTTCTCTTATGCCATTTGTTTTGCCCTAAACACTTTTTGTTTCGAAAACCCCTATCTCATACTTATTTTGTAATTGATGTTTTAGAGCAGCAAGTGGTATCTTAGGGTTTGGTTTGATGGTTTCCATAATCTCTCTGAATAGAAATGAAGTTGTGCACTTTCTCACATTCCTAGATTAAAGACAAGTATGAGTGTTTTTAAATACTCTACAATACCAAGTATTTTCCCTCTTAGGCTTAGCACAGTGCATTAACCAATGACACTTTAATGTGTCAACCACTGGCTTACCACCCTTTTTTATCTTTTTCTTTTTATAATCTAGCCCACTTGCTTTACTCTGAGATCCACTTGGGCCATCAACAAGGCCATCTACATTAGATCCACTATCACCACTTGGCCCAATATTAGAAAAAACAGGTACAAGACCCCTGCATTCAGCCCTAACCCTTTCCTTATCATTGCTAGTCATATATAGTTCCCTCTACTTTTCAACTAAGATTCTAGTCATCGTGTCTTTTATCAACTCCTTGTTAGGAAATGTTTGACTCACATAGAAGTTTTCAGTATATAACTTACCATCTACAGGCTTGTGGCATTTACCTAATTTTCTCAAAACTTTCTTTCTCTCAGCTCATCATCATTAGAATCAATATCACTATCAAAGTCCTCAAGGCACATTCCTCATACACAAATTGATCATTGTTTTCTACTTCTAGCTCAGGCTTAGTAGAACCAACCCATTCTGCACTAGCATTAGTGTTTTTTTCTAAACATTTCCATGTCAACATGAACATCATCAATCATATCCTCTATATCATATTCAAAGTCAATGTCTGCATTGTCTTCACTCTCTTCACTGTCATCACTCTCCTCATTGTTATCACTACCTTGAATGTCTACTCCAACATCATCAGTCTTAATATGTGGGCTAGTTATAGGCTCACTTGACTGTCCCATTTGATAGTTGGTGTTTGGGTAAGAAAACCGGGGATCAAACTCTTCTACATTGTCATTCTCTATACCATCACTTTCATGTGTTCCTAAACCATCATTAGCACTCCTTAAACCTTACTTTTATATGTTCCTAAACCAGCATTACCACTCTCTAAACCATCACTTTTATGTGTTCCTAAACCAACATTACCACTCTCTAAACCATCACTTTCATGTGTTCCTAAACCAGCATTACCACTCCTTTAATCATCACAGTCATCCTCATGATCTAAATTTATAACAGAAATATCAATATGATGCTCAATAAATAACTCTATTAGTTTGAACTTACACACATAGCTGAGGAAATCCAATATATCAATATCTTTACTTAATGGTTCAAGTCATTTATCTAATTTGGAAGTAGGTTTTTTGTAACCGGTTTTCATTTTAGGATTGTCATAACATAACTACTTTAGCATACCTGATACTTCAATCATAAAGAACCCATCTGCATCAACATCATCAAACCAATCGGCATTCCCACCTTTATATACACGCCTTGGAGCCTTAGTTCTTTTTGGACCATAAACATACCTGAATCCACCTCCATGGTTGATTTTCAGAGAAATAGATTAGGATCATTCTCTGTAACAATCAATTTCAACAAATCAATAACTTAACATACATTCCTTTGAATCAATACAAATACACAAGTAGATAAGAAAGGATGAAAATCACATACTATATTTCACGTATGGATTGAGTTTGTCACCTTTAGGTCTCAACTTCCAATTTATAATCACCATAATTGGGGAAGAACACTAGCAAATTAGGCTTTTTATTTTTTGATAATCTTTGGAGTAGTGGAGTAGTAGAGTAGTTGGATGTTTAATGAAATGCCTGACTATTGATTGGATCAAGTATATCAATAGTTATAGCGGGAAAGAGTAAAAGACATATATCTCCCTATGAATATTAGTGAAAGACAATTCTGCCCTCACAGTTGATGCGGAGGTTGTGAAGACTTCATATGAAGTTTTACAATCCCGTAGGCAATGTACTTAGTCGTTGTAGTGTAGTATAGGCAAGACTCGGGGGGTTCTTATCATTCTCTAGGGGAATAGGCTGGGAAGGCTCGAACACGGTCTAACAGAATTCTAAGGGGTTAAGAGAAGATTCTTTTTGTGTTTTTATATTTATAAAAAAATAGGTAAATATCATGGTTTTGAGAGGTTGGTTTGTTTTGGCTAATTAAACTAAATATAATCTAAACTACTGGAAATAACTTTATGATAAAAAGATTTATTTACCTAATCATGCACTACTCCTCAGATTGCTTCTCCTAGATCTGTTGCTTTGTCACACTTGTGATGATTTGTGTAAGTATTTCCTAAGTCATGAACGAATTACACGAACTCGTCGTCTATTTAATATTTCGTTAAGGCAACGCACAAGTAAGGTAGTATGAAGACTATTACAAGACCCCTAAGAGTATATTAAATGCATGTGAAATATCTTAAGAGGGATCAACCATATTAGGGGTAAGGTAGTATGAAGACTGTTACTGATGGTATCTTTTTTACACACTTGCATTTCCCTAGACTTTTATACCAATTTAATATCTTATGGCTAGTTTTCTAGAGCCTAACACACACATCCATCAACAAGAAGCAATATCAAAAGGATCTACAACCTAAGTTTCATGCAATCATAAGTAAATACAAAGGAGAGTTTATCCTAGCATGTTATAAAGAAAGCAAGAGCACAAATCAATCACACAACACATAGACATATTGAATGATTAATGATAAATAATTTTACTTGGTTAAAACATGAGTTGAAGGTAGTTACAATAGAGTTTTGAGGCCCTAAAAACGACCTAAAAAGCTGCTAGAAAGACTAGGGTTCGTCTCCCAAAAGTTATACAAAATTACACACTTAAAATCCTAAAATCGGTTTTGTATATATAGTGAAAGCGGC
The DNA here is from genome assembly GCA_026074375.1 of Tanacetum coccineum. Classification (NCBI taxonomy): domain Eukaryota; kingdom Viridiplantae; phylum Streptophyta; class Magnoliopsida; order Asterales; family Asteraceae; genus Tanacetum; species Tanacetum coccineum. Next base: position 54,222 of record BQNB010015776.1, on the reverse strand, counting down.
GCGACGGCATCGCTTTGAAGTTGTGACGCCGTCGCCACGTGGATGATTCTAGATCCTCTTTAAGTCGGCCACGTCCTGATGTCGTCGTTGGATCTCTGACGTCGTCACGATGAAGATCCTGACGCCTTCGCTTTATAATGGCGACGCGTCTCCACTCTGTGTATGCACAATTCTTCATGATTTTGGTGTAGAGTCGTAATCTTGTCCGTTTCTTCTCTAAATGAGCCCAAGTCACGTGTATTTCCTCTAAATGCCATCCAAGTGCTAAAAACATGAAAACAAACAATTAAGCATATAATCTGGGCATATTTGCATGATTTAGGGGGTTAAATGACCTCGAAAAGTGTATAAAATGACACCTCATCAAGTACCCCTACACTTGGGATTTGCATGTCCTCAAAAAAATAGGTTTTTTTGCCTAGACAATAACAATATTAAGGTCATTTAACCTACTCTTTAAAAATATTTTACAACACAACCTTCTAGACCTCGTAATTAAAAGCACGAGAAGTATATATGAACACATCACATAAGTGTTTGGGATTCTCTCTTTCACTCGGGTGTATAATAAATTATAACAACTATGGGAAACGAAAAATCCACACTCATTACCTGTCATAGCATATAGATTACCATAGGCTTAGTAAAGGATCAAAACCTCTACCGCTAGGCGCAAGTACTAGTCATTACTGTCAAAGAGGTCTTCTTAAAGGGTTGTCGGGTGTAGGTGTAAGATAACATTAACGGAAACGGAAACGGATGGGATATATTTGGGTGACTTTGGGTGAATTTAGAGTGAAATGGTTAGCTAATTATTTATAAGAATACACGCTGATTTGGTTGCTATGCCAAGACTTGGACAAAGATATACAAACTCTACACAACTCCACATCAATCTCTTTCTTTTTCTTTTCTTGACTCTGATATAAACATAAGCAAATGGCAGCCCGTACAATTATTTTCACTTCTTTTTTTTATATACATTTTTATATACATTTTTTTGTACACTTTTGCCCTGCCATTGCTTAAACATATAATAGATCATGGGGGTTTATAGATACACCCCTACACTTGAACTTGTACATACTCGATATTTACAATCAAACTAATGACACGAATTGAGGCGGATCAACATAACATGGAGCTTATTGAGCTCTATTGGGAGTAATAAATTACTTCTTTCCCAATTCTTCATAAGATGAATACTACCATGAATCTCAATCGTCCCAAAGCAGTATTTACAAGGATAAGGACTTAGCAACCGTGTACTCAATAATTAACTTGGGTTAAAACAATAATGTACTAAAAGCGAGTATATACAAGGTAAGCTAAGGCGATTTGGGTGTAACAATTGGTTCAATGGTGACAATGATCTTCATTAATAGTTCGACTTAACCAGAAATTACGAGAACCGTGAAAAAGATAGGCTCAGAGGGTTGTACTAGGGGTATCATGCACTAAAAATGAGTGTATGGTAAGGGTGCAGGATAGTTATATAGTCGATGTGACCATCATAACAATTACAGGTTTTAAACATGGGTTAATCCTAGTGCTTCTTTTCTAGCAAATCCTAATACTCACTCTGCGGTCTCGGGATGCATCACAAAAACAATTTCTAGAATTTAATATACTATCGGTACACTCATATAATTTAATACCGATACCAATGCTCCAGAAAAGGCGACAAAAACCATACGTACACATCCGTAATGAAGGAATAGACACATATGACTGCATTCGAACCTTAACTCAAACAAGCTAAAGGTATAAATTATCTTGGGTATCGAAAATGGATACCCGAATTCCTAAAGATCTAAAGGCAAACCTCACATTTTTGGGGTGGAATTTTAAGGGTTTTTGTGCTAGTCATATAAATTTCTATCCATGAGACGCTATTAATACTTGGTTTTCATCGGCATGTGTCATAAAAAATTTTAAATTTTGGTCAAAATTACCTTTTACGCTATGTTTTGATATATTACCCATCATTTTAAGGAAAAAGCAAATGGCAAATAAAGGAATAGTTTTTAAGGCTTATTTCCCCTTACACTTAAGTTGAACATTGTCCCTAATGTTCTTAGAAGTACCCGTATAAACGAATAAAGAGAAAAGAAAACAAGTAAAAGAAACTAGTAATCCCCTGGTTTGCTCAATAATGGAAAAGAAACATGCGATAACTGGTTAGATCGTCCTCCAAGAGTCGTCTAATGAAACTTCCTAAGAACTTCCATGCTTCTTCGCATAAAATATAACGTGTAAATCAAAGACAAAGACAACTACACCAAGCGTAAAATCGATGGGATATGATATATACAACGAGAGTCTAGGGTTTTGACTCTATGAAAGCAGTAAAGATAGGATGAAAGAGATGATATAATTATAGGTTTCTGCAGGTTTACAACAAAATTACAAATTTTAAATATTGCATGTTTTATTTTTCAAAAATACTTAAAAATTTAAATCTTCACATTGTTGGAGACGCGACGCCGTCGGGTTTAATCCCGACGCCGTCTCCACGTACTGTAGAGATTTCCTCTTCGTTTTTAATGAGAAATTTCCTGCATGCAATTTTATTAGTTATATCTCTAGAAAACACTGCATAAAAGCCTGAAATTAATCATTACAATCATATGACTCGAAACTGATGCGAATTAATCTAAACAATTTATTTTAAATGTTTGAATCTAGTTCTTATAAACCGAATATACCCCCTACACTTATTTTATGCAAAATACCTTTGATTGTAGATAAGACGAAGTTACAAACAAGAAAAGCATGATTACAAAATGATTCAAACATTAAAAAACAAACAATAAAGAATAAAGCACACGACACTCCTAAATGCGGAAAAGTAAATATTGGGTTGCCTCCCAAAAAATACTTTTCTTTATTTATGAGTCTTGTAGCTAGACTCGAAGTCACACGTTATTACGTGACTTCTCCTTCATTATCCACTCCAGTCATATATTCTGGTCCAAGCTCTAGACATTCTTTGTAAAACCCTAGTATTTTGCTCATCACGTACTCCACTCCTCTTCTCTTATCTTCTTCGTTTCTAAGGTAGACTGACTTTGTGTGCACTTTCTATAAGTCTGACAACGAGTTGTAATGTTCTATCTTATGGGGCATCTTATAGGTAACTTCATTGGTCCCGTTTGTGAACCGTACTACACCTTCAGGTGGGTCATGAGTCATGTTGGATATTTCAACAAAGGGTTTTTCTAGTACTACTTGAGATAGCCTAGGGTCTATAATTGAACTGATATCCTCAACAATCATAAAGTCTGTAACATAAGTGAAGTTTCTTACGAAAACATGCATTCCCTTAATCCTTCCCGTGAAGTTGCTGACTCCTCTATCTGAATTTTTCCTAGGGTCAAGTTTTCTTCTCATGATCCAATTATACATCATTCGGGTCATGATATTTAGAGGGGAGTTACATGTCCAATGTTGCATGGTATTTTAAGGTTTAACGGATACCCTTCCGTGATGATAGGGTTTCTCAAAAATATTGAAGGGATTGGACCGCACATTAGATACTTATGATATGCCAACTCACTTCTGGTTGGGAATTCGTTAAAATACTCCACCTCAGATTCTCATGTTCCTGCGTTTTCACCTACTTCGGGTTCCTCTATGTGCGAATCATCATCTTGCTTAATTATTTCAATAAACATTATGTCATTGTCATCCCCTTTTGTGCAAACAATTTCTGTGTTGGATGACTGGGGGACCAAGCCAAGCGATTTGAAGAATGAATTGAGTTTACAGACTTTTTCGGTGATAAATGAAACCGATAGATCAGGTAGTGGGGAAGGGTTGGTGTTTATGTTTTCTGGGTTGTCCTTCTTTTCTTGCTTCTCCTCTTCTGGCTTGTCATTTCAGGGGTTACTTTGATGGATTGTGATGGTGTTGATTGAACCGTGAATTTGGGTTGAGCATTGGGGGTCTTCTGTTGGGTAAGAACGGGCAGACAAAATTAGATAGGTAGAGTTGACATTCAGTTTCGGGTTCTTAACCGTGTCGCTAGGAAGCGCTCCAGCCATTCAATCGGTGATGACCTTCAATACTATGTCAATTTTGTTTGTCATCTCGCTTTGTTGTTGTTTGAAATCGACTTCAAAGTTAGACAATCTAGCGTCTTGAGATGCCACGAAATTGGACACCAATCCTTCAAGATTTGATTGATTGTTAAAATTTCGAGGATTGTTGTTGAAAGAACGATTCGGGATCTAACCGTTGGGTTGGAATCGGTTAGGTGGGTTTAAAAAATTATTTTGAGAATTTTGGGGTTGTCTCCACCTAAAGTTTGGGTGACTTTCCATGATGGATTGTAGGTGTCACCAAGATTGTTTTGCTCGGGCTTGAAAGTGTACCATTTACCTCTCACTTCGTCGGTACGCGAGGATGCATATTCAACAAAGGTTTGTTCGAGATTTTCCCCGGCAGCGACGCCAAAAACTTGATGCGGAGGTTGTGAAGACTTCACAGGAAGTTTTACAATCTCCTAAGCAGTGTACCTAGTCGTTGTAGTGTAGTATAGGCAAGACTCGGGGGTTGTTATCGTTCTCTAGAGGAATAGGTTAGGAAGGCTCGAACACGGTCTAACAGAATTCTAAGGGGTTAAGAGAAGATTCTTTTTGTGTTTTTATATTTATAAGAAAATAGGTAAATATTATGGTTTTGAGAGGTTGGTTTGTTTTAGCTAATTAAACTAAATATAATCTAAACTACTGGTGATAACTTTATAATAAAAAGATGTATTTACCTAATCATGCACTACTTGTGAGAACTCGTATTTTCTGAAGGTAATATTTTATTCAGATTTATTGCTCGTTTCATAAAATAATAGTTTTATATTATTTTTACTTGCCATGACAGTAAATATTGTCATTTTCACCGTCTCGATTTCATTTATCCATTTCTTTTGATCAAGGAAGCCACGTGTCCACAAAATTATCCCGAATGAGATTTTATTTCATTTTTCATGATTTTCCATGTTTCCGTGAGTTTCGTCATTTTTGACTTAATTTACGCTTTTACCAAAAGTGTCGGGCTAGGAGCTAAATTAAATTATGAAAACTTTATGTAAATTCAAGTTTTATAAAAATTTCCATGTTTCTTTTTCCTTTCTCTTTGGGCCGGCTTCATATGACCAACAACAACATTCATTATACAAAGGAGGGTTTAGCCTAGCATGTTATAAAGAAAGCAAGAACATAAATCAATCAAACAACACATAGACATATTGAATGATTAATGATAAACAATCTTACTTGATTAAAACATGGATTGAAGGTAGTTACAATAGGGTTTTGAGGCCCTAAAAACGACCTAAAAAGCTACTAGAAAGACTATGATTCGTCTCCCAAAAGTATTATACAAAGTTACCATTAAAAACCTTTAAATAGGTTTGTGCCTATATCGTTAGAACGGCGCGCGACGCCGCTTTGAAGTTGTGGACGCGTCGCCACATGGATGTGTAGAGCCTCTTTAAGTCGGCCACATACCTGGACGCCTGTCGCTGATCTCTGACCACCGTCGACACTGAAGATTCCTGACGTCGCTCGCTTTATAATTGGCTCGAGCTTGTGTCTCCTAAGGCTATGTATGCACAATTCTTCATATTTTTGGTGTAGAGTCGTAATCTTGTTCGTTTCTTCTCCAAATGAACCCAAGTCATGTGTATTTCCTCCAAATTCCATCCAAGTGCTAAAACCTGAAAACAAACTATTAAGCACATAATCTGGGCATATTTGCATAATTTTGGGGGTTAAATGGCCCCGAAAAAGTGTATAAAATGACACATTATCAAATACCTCTACACTTGGGATTTGCTTGTCATCAAGAAAATGGGCTTTTTTACCAAAAAATAGCAATATTGGGGTCATTTAACCTACTCTTTTAAAAGCATTCTACAAACACACCTTATAGACCTCGTAATTAAAAGCCAGGACAATAATACTAGCACCTCAATAAGTGTTTGGGGATTCTCTCTTTCACCGGGTGTGTATAATAAATTTATAACAACTATGGGAAACGAAAATATCAACACTCATTATCCTGTTCTAGCATATAAAATTACCAAGGCTTGGTTAAAAGGATCAAAACTCCCCGCTACGTTCTTTGGCGCATAAGTACTAGTCATTACTGTCAAAGAGGTTTTTTTAAAGGGTTGTGGGGTGTAGGTGTAAGATAACATTAACGGAAACAAAACGGATAGGATATATTTGGGTGGCTTTGGGTGAATTTGGGGTGAAAGGGTTAGCTAATTATTTATAAGAATACACGCTGATTTGGGTTCTTTTGTTTTTGCATTGTTGTGCTTGTGTTGTTAGTTCTTTATTTTGTCCTTTACTATTTTTTGCTGTTTGTTTTGCTGTGTTTTTGTTATTCTGTGTTTGTTGTTCATGTTATGTTTGATGTTTTTGCTTTTTTTGGCTCTTGTGTTTGTTTTGGCTGTGTTGTTTTTTGGTGTGTTTTGTCTGCCTTTTTCTGCGGGGTTGCCTCCTATAACCTATTTTTGCCTTTTGCTTGTTTTGGCTTTGCTGTGTTGCGTGGTGTGTGTTGCCTATTGAGGTTGCTTTTTTGTTGCAATCTTTGCGGGTGTGGCTTGTGTGCTGCTATTTTGTTGCTGGTGGGCGTCGGAGCTTCCGATTACCTCTGTGTGTGCCTGTTTGTTTTTGTGGTGCTAATTCGCTGTCTTTGCGGGTTGGGGTGTGCGTTGTGTGTTTTGTTGTTGGTGGGGTTGGCGGGACCGGGGGGCTTTTGGGTGCGTTGTGTGGCTTTGGGCGGGGGGGGGGTGGGCTGGGGTGGGGAGGGGGGGGGGCGAGCTTTGGGGCGGGGGGGGCTACTCGCTTGGGGTTTTATTCCTGGTGTGGTCTTTGTGACTGTTTGTAGTGGCGTTGCGTTTGTTTTGCTGGTTGCCCTTTGTTTGTTGTTGCCTTTGCTTTGTTGCTTTTTTTTTTTGGTTTGTTGCTTTGTTTTTTGCTATTGTTGGTTGCTGTGTTGCTACTTTTTTGCTAAGCTAGACTCGAAACAAAGATATACAAACTCTACATCAATCTCTTTATTTTTCTTTTCTTGACTCTATGATAAACATAAACATAAGCAAATGGCAGCCCGTACATTTTTTTTTACTTTTTATATTATTTTTTTCCGTACACTTTTGCCCTGCCATTGCTTAAACATATAATACATCATGGGGGTTTATAGATACACCCCTACACTTGAACTTTTACATACTCGATATTTACAATCTAACTAATGACCCGAATTAAGGTGGATAACATAACATGAGTTATTGAGCTCTATTAGGGGATAAATGTACTTTTCTTTATTTTCCACCCCATATGTCTTCATAAGATGACTACTTCCATGGGATCTCATAGTCGTCCCCAAAACAGTATTTACAAAGGAATAAGGATTCTTAGCAATCCGTCTTTTCATCATTCTCAATAATTAACTTGGGTTTAAAATTTATAATGTATATTAAGGTGAAGTACATACAAGGTAGGCTAAGGTTGATTTGGGTGTAACAATTTGGTTCAAGGGTGTCAATGTTTCATTAAGAGTTCACAAGAAAATACTAGAACCGTGAAAAAGGATAGGCTCAGAGGGTTGTACTAGTGGTATCCTGCACTAAAAATAAGTGCATGGCAAGGGTGTGGGATAGTTATATGATCGAGGTGACATCATAACAATTACAGGTTTAAAACATGGGTTAGTCCTAGTGCCTCTTATCTAGCAAATCCTAGTTCTTTACGATGCGGTCTCGGGATGCATCAATAAAACATAGTTCTAGTCACACTATATTCACAAATTTAATATACTACCGGTACACTCATATAATTTAATACCGATACCAATGCTCCAGAAAAGGCAACAAAGACCATACGTACACATCCGTAACGACGGAATAGACACTAAGACTGCATTGACCTTTACTCGAGAAAAGCTAATGTATATTTATCCTTGGGTATCGCTAGGAGATGGATACCGAATTCCTAAAGATCTAAAGGCAAACTTCACATTTTTAGGGTGGAATTTTGAGGGGTTTTGTGCTAGTCATATACATTCCTATCTATGAGACGCTATTAATACTCGGTTTTCGTCGGTATGTGTCAAAAAAATTTTTAAAATTTGGGTAACATTTCCTGTTCTTTCTTTCTTAGAATTACCTTTTTTATTTTCTATTTATTTTTTTTAAACTTTTTTTTATTGAGAGATGTGGAGTCACAGACTAAGTAAGATATATGTGTATTTAATTGTGATTAAATATGGCGATGATGATATTATGTATAGCAATATTATAATGTATTTTGTGAGATGTAAGTTTTGAGCATTAAAACTGGAGTCTATGGTCGCGTATTTTTTATAACGGATATTAAATTGTCGTAGCAGATGTTGTGTCGGTATTTTTTTCTTATATTTATTTTCGTTTTTTTTTTTTTTTTTTTAAAAAATTTTATTTATTTTTTTTAACCGCGTTGGGATTCGGATGTTATTAGCTGTAGTTGTGATGAGGTTTTAGAAAATTCATTTTTTTTTTTTTTTCTTATTTAATTTTTTTAAATTGTTTTTTTTATATCTAGTTCTTTAATTTTTTTATTTTTTTTTCTATTTATATTTTGTTTTTTTTTAAATTTTAATTTTTAATTTATTACTTTTTTATTTTTTAATTCTTAGACTTTGGTTTATAGATAGAGTATAACTATATTATTTGTGAGTGTACGGACGTTTTGATATAAAACGGCACTGTTTGCTGTCCCGCAAATGTAACGTGTAATGAGACAGTGTAGGTGTGAATGATCGAAATATAGACAGACTTATATGTAGTGAAGAATAAGTTATTGTTGTACTTATATGTGTGATATAAATCTGAAGTAGAATTAATTAAGTTAATGTTCATTTGGTTCACTTTCGTGTCGTCCGTTTTGGTAGAGATACGGGTGAAACACGAAGTTGGTTCGTAATGATTCTGTGTTTTTGTCGCTTAGATGTAGTTACCGCTTGAGGTCAACTTGTCGAGTAGATTGTGTTAGAAGAATTAGTGTATCCGTCGTGATCCGAGAGTGGTGAGTGTGCGAGAACAATGTGCAAGACGATAGTAAAGTCGGGAAGAAGTTTGAGAGTTAGTGGAAGATTATGATATACTTATCGTGTGTCTCGAGGTTTGATAGAGTGATTAATGTAAGGGTGCGCGTGCCCGCTCTCTATGCAGACTATAGTTGCGGGCTCTACTATTGTAATATGTTCGCGTGTAGAGAAGACCATTGTTTGGTTTAAAAGGAGAGTCTAAAAATAGTGACTTTCTGTAAATATACGAAGACAAACAGTTGATTGGACGGGAAAATATATTTATACATATAATATTCTATAGGGTTAAGGTTTAAAGACGGCAAGTGGAATTTCTCATCACATGTATATATGTATGTATACATATTAAAATATGTATGATTTCGTCGTACCTTTCGTAACAGTTACGCATCGTTGATCGTATTTAATACGTGTTTTTATAATAGAGTGATTAATGTACTAGGTCCAGTGACTCGGATCGGTTGCAGATCGTGTTGTGATTTATTTGGATTATTTGATCGTGTCTGTTGATCAAGGTGAGTTTATAGTCCACAATTCACTAACTATAGAAGTACCTGTGAAAAATGAATTAAAGGGAAAGAAACAAGTAAAAGAAACCTAGTACTCCCATGTTTGCTCAATATAGAGAAGAAAAATGTGATAATGGTTAGATAGTCCTCTAGAGTGGTCCAATGAAACTTCACTTAAGAACTTCCCAAGCTTCTGCTCGTCAAATATAATCCTGTAAATCACAGGACAAAGATACAAACTCCACCAAGCGTAATAAATCGCCGGATTATGATATATTCAACGAGAGTTTGGGATTTTGACTCTATAAAGTAGTAAAGATAGATGAAAGCGATGAATATAATTATAGGTTTCTGCAGGTTTACAACAAAATTATATATTTTAAATATTGCACATTTTATTTTTCAAAAATACTTGAAAAATCTCGAATCTTCACATTGCTGGAGACGTGACGCCGTCGGGTTTAATCCCGATGCCATCTTCACGCACTGTGAAGATTTCCTCTTCGTTTTTAATGAGAATTTAATTCACGCAATGTTATTAGTTAGATCTATAGAAAACACTGCATAAAAACCTGAAATTAATCATTACAATCATATGACTCGAAATTGATGCGAATTAATCTAAACAATTTATTTTAAATGTTTGAATCTGGTTCTTATAAACTGGATATATCCCCCTACACTTATTTTATGCAAAATACCTTTGATTGTAGATAAGACGAAGTTACAAACAAGAAAAGCATGATTACAAAATGATTCAAACATTAAAATACAAACAATAAAGAATAAAGCACACGACACTCCTAAATGCGGGAAAGTAAATATTGGGGAGCCTCCCAAAAAGCGCTTTTCTTTATTTATGAGTCTTGTAGCTAGACTCGAAGTCACACGTTATTACGTGACTTCTCCTTCATCATCCACTCCAGTCATATATTTGGGTCCAGGCTCTAGACATTCTTTATAAAACCCTAATATTTTGCTCATCACGTACTCCACTCCTCTTCTCTTGTCTTCTTCGTTCTTAAGGTAGACTGACTTTGTGTGCACTTTAAGTAGGTCCGACAACGAGTTGTAATGTTCTATCTTATGAGGCATCTTATAGGTAACTTCATTGGTCCCGTTTATGAACCTTAATACACCTTCGTTCCACCATTCTTCTAAATACTAGGATGTCCTTAAAGGGATTTATTTCAGCATGTCTAACTATTTCCCATTCTCCAGGAAAATGGCAGTCTAAGAAGTCCTTCCTAGTATAGTAAGGAGTTCTTGCATCCACACCATCCGAGCTAGGTCATGGTTTATACGACTCCCTTTTCCTAGTGTGGTCCAATAGGGTGGCTTCCTCTTAACCTATTTTCAATCGCCCGATTACGTCCGAATATTAACTAGAGATCTATTCTCCTACTCACGGCTATTTTGCGGCTTTTCTCCAATCTATAACGCTTGCGATGGATATGGAAAAAAAAAACTTCCCCTTTTCCTACTAGTAAAGGTGTTTTTATGGTCCTCATCATTCGACTTACATAAAACTAACTGGTACAAGAGTTTCCTATATGCGACTTCAACATACTCTAATAATTGCTAATAGCCCAAATCACGATCACCTCACGTAGCGTGCTGTTCTCCACTCCGTGCCTCATTGAACTATATCCGACACGATACGCAACTACTATCAGTGTACTGATCACTATCGCACTCGCCAACCTCTAACTTTGGACACAGATCTCATTCTGCGAAACAACACAATAGCGCCTCACTATACAATTTCACTCTCCAATCCTTTCACAATAGCGACAAGCCTAACAATGCAGATCTACCTAGAAGTACACCCCAAAAAGCCAAGTCTCTAGAGACAGCTATCTTGCGCGCTGCGTACACCATCAACACACGACAATTCGGATCGATACCCGTCTGTATAGTTATCTATCGTAAACAACTTCTTAGTCATATATCTCCGGCACTCTCTAGCCTTGCGACGTATCATACGCCTGTGCTCACACTACAGCACATCTTTCTTGCCTAACCTCACACCCTAGCTTCTCTTACCTTATCCTCAATGTTAAATGCTATCCACATCGCGTGCACGGATATGCAGAGTACATTTCGTTAGCTGTGCCGACGCACATGCCAGTAGTCATACTTCTCAGCAACTCTCGAAGATAACAGGTATTAAGCAGCTGCACATCTTAATTCTCACTGAAACTATCTATATGCTATATCCTCCAAAGCGCATTTACTCGTATCTCCATTCGCTATATACAGGTATTTCATCGTTTCTCCGAACCGATCGGAGCCACTAAATGACTGTTCCGTATTCGCGAGAGAGCGAACACAGCTGGACAGTCCTTTAGAGTCCCGGAGTACTCACATAACAATTGTACTTCTGAGACAGCCAATATGAGATCCCTCTGTCTTAAACACTTACTAGCGAGAGAGTCACTTAGGTGTATCAACCATGATTCTTAACATGACAGCCGTTGCGAAGAACTGACATTTGGGGGTCTTCTGTGGTAAGACGACAGACAAAAATGGGATAGGTAAGTACATTCATTTTTTGGGTTCTTAACCATGTCGTTTTGAAAGAGTTTTGCATGGGCTTACCTTGACAAAATTAAATGGACGCGATTATGAAACTTTTCTTGTCGTGAAGATCAACTAAATAACGATTATGAAAGAATCGTGTAAAGTCTTAATGAGTGTAGTTGACATTTTTTTTAGCTAAACGTTAAATTTTTGTGCCTACGCGATTTAACTAGTGTGGTTTAAATAGAAGTAAACACGAAAAACCCAATAAATAAAAAGGGAAAATGAAATAATTGGGATCGTAATATGACTTGAAAACATGGGGTGTTATACATTCGACTTATGGCCGACGGGAGTCGTACTTCCGTGGCCGGGTAATACGAATATGGCATTCGACTTATGGCCGACGGGAGACGTACTTCCGTGGCCGGGTAATGCGAATATGGCATTCGACTTATGGCCGACGGGAGACGTACTTCCGTGGCCGGGTAATGTGAATATTGCATTCGACTTAGTACCGGACTTGCAATGCCTCTTACGTACTTTCTATATCCGGAGATACTTACGTGACATGCACGAAGATAATTATAATGGTATCGTTATACCCCTATAGCCCCCCAAGTTTAATGGTGCTATGTTCTATTAGCAGTATTAAACTTGCAGACAAAGTATCCAAAAAACATGAATAATTTTAGCACCTACCCCAAAAAGCCGTGGCACGCGTAACACGGAGCTTACTAGAAAGGTGGCAAACAATATCTGTGTTGGATGACTGGGGGACCAAGCCAAGCGATTCGAAGAATGAATTGAGTTTATGGACTTTTTCGATGATAAATGAAACCGATGGATCAGGTGGTGGGAAGGGTTGGTGTTTATGTTTTTTAGGTTGTCCTTCTTTTCTTGCTCCTCCTCTTTTGGCTTGTCGTTTCGGGGGTTACTTTGATGGATTCTGATGGTATTGATTGAACCGTGAATTTGGGTTGAGCATTGGGGTATTCTATTGGGTAAGAATGAGCAAACAAGACTGAAGAGTTAGAGTTAACATTCAGTTTCGGGTTCTTAACCATGTCGTTAGGAAGCGCTCCAGCTATTCGATCGGTGATGGCCTTCAATACTGTGTCGATTTTGTTGGTCATCTCGCTTTGTTGTTGTTTGAAATCGGCTTCAAACTTGGACAATCTAGCGTCTTGAGATGCCATGAAGTTGGAAAATAATCCTTTAAGATTTGATTGATTGTAAAAAATTTGAGGATTGTTATTGAAGGAGCGGCTCGGTAATGAACCGTTTGGCTGAAACCGGTTAGGTGGGTTTAAAAAATTGTTTTGAGAATTTTGGGGTTGTCTCCACCTAAGGTTTGGGTGACTTTTCCATGACGGATTGTAGGTGTCACCAAGATTGTTTTGCTCGGGCTTGAAAGTGTACCACTTACCTCCCACTTCGTCGGTACGCGAGGATGCATATTCAACAAAGGTTTGTTCAAGATTTTCTCCGGCAGCGGCACCAAAAACTTGATGGGGAGGTTGTGAAGACTTCACATGAAGTTTTACAATCTCTTAAGCAGTGTACCTAGTCGTTGTAGTGTAGTATAGGCAAGACTCGGGGGTTGTTATCGTTCTCTAGAGGAATAGGTTGGGAAGGCTCGAACACGGTCTAACAGAATTCTAAGGGGTTAAGAGAAGATTCTTTTTGTGTTTTTATATTTATAAGAAAATAGGTAAATATCATGGTTTTGAGAGGTTGGTTTGTTTTAGCTAATTAAACTAAATATAATCTAAACTACTGGTGATAACTTTATGATAAAAAGATGTATTTACCTAATCATGCACTACTCCTCAGATTGCTTCTCCTAGATCTGTTGCTTTGTCACACTTGTGATGATCTGTGTAAGTATTTCCTAAGTCATGAACGAATTACACGAACCCGCCGTCTATTTAATATTCCGTTAAGGCAACGCACAAGTAAGGTAGTATGAAGACTATTACAAGGCCCCTAAGAGTATATTAAATGCATGTGAAATATCTTAAGAGGGATCAACCATATTAGGGGTAAGGTAGTATGAAGACTGTTACCGATGATATCCTTTCTACACACTCGCATTTCCCTAGACGTCTATGCCAATTTAATATCTTATGGCTAGTTTTCTAGAGCCTAACGCGCACATCCATCAACAAGAAGCAACATCAAAAGGATCTACAACCTAAGTTTCATGCAATCATAAGTAAATACAAATGAGGGTTTAGCCTAGCATGTTATAAAGAAAGCAAGAGCATAAATCAATCACACAACACATAGACATATTGAATGATTAATGATAAACAATCTTACTTGATTAAAACATGGATTGAAGGTAGTTACAATAGGGTTTTGAGGCCCTAAAAACGACCTAAAAAGCTGCTAGAAAGACTAGGGTTCGTCTCCCAAAAGTTATACAAAGTTACACACTTAAAACCCTAAAATCAGTTTTGTATATATAGTGAAAACGGCGTGACGGCGTCGCTTTGAAGTTGTGACACATCGCCACGTGGATGATTCTAGATCCTTTTTAAGTCGGCTACGTTCTGAAGCCATTGCTGGATCTCTAACGCCGTCACGATGAAGATACTGACGTTGTCGCTTTATAATGGCGATGCCGTCACCACGCTCTGTATGCACAATTCATCATGATTTTTGGTGTAGAGTCGTAATCTAGGCATATTTGCATGATTTAGGGGGTTTAATAGCCTCGAAAAAGTGTATAAAATAACACATTATCAACAGTTAACAATCAAACTAACGTTTGGACCAAAAGTGTTACGGGTCGACCAAAACAAGACATGATCCGTTATATTTTAAACTATTGGACCAAAACTGTTAAATCCGGCAAACCACAAGGACAAAAGATGTAGTTAACTCTTAATCTGTGCATTAAGTCCTCTAATTTGACGAGCTACTTAGCTTATTGAAATTTTAAATTGTTGATAAGCCTCATTTTTTGAGCTTATAAATTTATGTACTTTTGCTTATGAACTTTATAAGTTCATAAGCTCATTTGAATAAGCTCGTAACCTTATAAAAATGGGTTTATAGTAAACAAATCAACCATGGACAACGCTTGCCTTTGACTTTTGTTGATTGTCATTGAAAAATAGACGGAAACACGAAATTGCTTCTGTTTAGCTTAATGTGCATTTGCATATATATCCCTTCAAAGATGCGAAATTGCATATGTATCCAAGACAAGCATAAAAACCATTGTTTCATATACATCAAAAACTTGTACGAAAATATATATGCAATTATCCACCTTTAGATGGATATATATGCATGGTTTCATATACATCAAAAACTTGTATAAAAATGGGCTTGTAGGCTTTTCAAAATTTTCAATAAGCTTATAATTGTAACAAACGAGTCGACATATTGCCCGCGCGTTGCGACGGGGGCTAACTTAATGTCGAAAGATATTTAGCTTCGATAATAGTATGTTTTTGGAATTTTGGTATGTTTTAACAATTTTTTAGTATACAATCGTTATTGTAACAAAGAATAATGGGCTGAGTACTTTTTGTCCATATATAATATAGATTTACCATTTGGGCCGACCACATGCGCTAAAAGGAGCCCGGCTAAGGATCCAAACATTTTTGACATTTTGTATAAAAGCGTGCATATTTCAGAAGCATTGCAATATATGGCTCGTTTTGTTCGCAATTTGAAGATCTTTCCGCGGGTATTTTTTGATCTGAATGGATCGGTAGATATGTGTTATATATTTGATAAATAAAGTTTATTATATAAAAAATCGTAAATGGTTAAAAGTTGAGGGTCCGTTTTGTAATTTTTTTTCCATTTTGGGCCAGTGGTTTTTTTTACTTTGAGCCAGATTTACGTATGTCAGAAGCATTGCAATATTTGGCTCATTTTGTTCGCAATTTGGAAATCTTTCCGAGTGTATTTTTTGATCTGAATGAATCGGTGGATATGTGTTATATATGTGACAAATAAAGTTTATTATATAAAAAGTCGTAAATAGTTAAAAGTTGAGGGTACGATTTGTAAGTTTTCTTTTTTTCCCTATTTATATTAAAGTTTAACATTTTTTATAAAACCAAGCGTATTTCAGAAGCATTGCAATATTGTGCTCGTTTTGTTCGCAATTCGAAAATCTTTCGGCGGGTATTTTTTGATCTGAATGAATCGGTAGATATGTGTTATATATTTGACAAATAAAATTTATTATATAAAAAGTCGTAAATAGTTAAAAGTTGAGGGTCTATTTTATTAATTTTTTTTTCCATTTTGGCGGTGCATTTAGGCCTGCACATTTGGGCCATGGGAATCAGCCCACTATGAAAAGAAGGAGCCCGCTGTTAAAACGACACTGTTGTCAAACCTCCCGCAATTATAGGAATTTGTACAATACTATAAGCAAACACCCCCTTAAATGATCTATTTGAGCTAAGTTGAATCGAGTAAGTTCGTTAGATACAACAAGCATGATGCCCGCGCGTTGCTGAGCATGGGCGTTGATTTTTTTTTTCTTCAATATGTTTCGAATGCAAAAGAGCTGGACTTTTCACGCGTTGCGACGAGGTTTGTTTTTGTGCGATTTGATTACATAGGCTGCGCGTTGCCGCGGGGCTAACTCGTATGTAACACAAGTTTTTTGTTTTCGCAGGAACCAATTATGTTTAAACAATCACAGAATATTCAAACGAAAACATTTCAATTCCGCACTCGAAAGATCTATTTCCGCGGGTGTTACTTTGATCTGAATTAATCGAGCTAGAATGTGTTAAATATTTGATAAATAAAGTTTATCATATTAAAAGGGCTAAAATGGAGTTAAAAGTTGAGGGTACTTTTTCAAATTTTCTTTTTTTTCTATTTATATAAACTTTAATAATTTTTTTATAAAATCGTGCAATGTTAAACATTTGAAATATTGGGCTCGTTTTTTGCAATTCAAGATCTTTTCGCGGGTATTTTTTGATCTGAATGAGTCGGTAGATACAGAGCCGTCTCGTGTTTTCGATGGCCCTAGGCAATAACAACATAGAGGCCCTATTACATTTGTAAACTAAAGAGAAATTGCATATAAACTTGAATTATATGACTCATATATGTATAGTATTATACGTATTTATATGCAAAACTAATAATAATGTGACCCCTTTTAAGTGGAGGCCCTGTGCAACGGCACCTACTGCACACTCATCTGAGACCCCTCTGGGTAGATATGTGGTATATATTTGAAAAATAAAGTTTATTATATAAAAAAGTCGTAAATAGCAAAAAGTTGAGGGGCCGTTATGTAATTTTTTTTATTATAAATTTTTGGACTGGTGAGAAAGCGGTTTCCTTTATTTGGGCCCTGTTGTGGGTTGACTTTTTTTCCTTTTGTAACACTACTTCGATACTTTCCCTCTTTAGTATATATAACAAGCCAGATTGCACGCGGTTTGCCATGGCAGGGGCATAATATTTTGCGAATGATTCGAAACGAATATTGAGTGGGAAATGTTTCCGCATTGTTGTGGCGGGCGAACTGGATGCCAGCGTAGTTTTGTTCGCGAATGCGAAGAATCTATCTACGGGTATTTTTTTTTATATCGAATTAATCGTCGATATGTGTTATATATTTGATAAATAAAGTTTATTATATAAAAAAATGGTAGATAGTTAAAAGTTGAGGGTATGTTATAATTTTATTTCTATGTTGAGCCGGTTGTAAATGGCAAAAAAGTGTACGTCGTTTATATAATTTAAACTTTCATAAAATTTTAGGTAGTTTAGGGTGTGTTTTGAAACTATTTTTTTTAAATATATAGAAGCGTTACAATATTGGGCTCGTTTTTGATCGTCAATTCTAAGATCTTTCCACGGGTATTTTTTTTTAACAGAATGAATCGGTAATATGCGTTATAT
Organism: Tanacetum coccineum; assembly: GCA_026074375.1. Taxonomy (NCBI): domain Eukaryota; kingdom Viridiplantae; phylum Streptophyta; class Magnoliopsida; order Asterales; family Asteraceae; genus Tanacetum; species Tanacetum coccineum. The sequence continues at coordinate 36,184 of BQNB010015776.1, read as the reverse complement.
ATTTATGAAATATAGTCATTAATTATGATAAGAATATTCGTAAATAGTTAAACGTTGATGGTACGTATTGTAAATTTTGTTTTTTTTGTCTATCATCTGCAGTGGGCAAGTTTCAACATTTTTTATAAAATCGTGCGTAAAAACGGCGGAAGCTTTGCAATATTAGGCTCTTTTTGTTCTCATTCGAAAGATCTTTTCGTCGTTATTTGTTCTTTGATCAGAATGAATCGATATATATGATGCTATATATTTGATAAATAAAATTTATTATATAAATAAAGACGAAAAAATAGTTAAAACTTAAGAGACTTTTTTAACTTAAAAAAAAATAATTTTTTTTACTGCGCATTTTTTTTGTGTTGGGCCGAAAGAATTTTTTTTATTTGGGCAGTTGGTGGGCTGTTTTTTTTCGCTGGCGAAACAGCGTTGTATTTCCTTTTTTTAAGTATATAGTTATGATAAACCTGTACCGATCATTTCATGCTTTATACATTGGGCATGTCTTATAGATTATAGTCCAATGGGCTTCGCTTGAGCCTAGTATACATTTTCATTATTTCATAGACAATTTAATCTGAAATCCTTGCAAAAAATACTCGATAATCCATTTCAAAGAACGAGTCGATGAAGACCATATCTTTTTAAATAATGGCTTTATAACAAAGTTTTATCAATAAAACTAAAAACAGATTACTAAGTATATGGTAATAAGTTACTCACATCTCCTTTTCTTTAAGAGTAGAGAAAAAAAAAGTGGCGCCACAAGGCATTTTAGTAATTACAAGCATAGTTGCCCGCGCGTTGCTGCGGGGCGGTGTTTATTTTATCATAAATGTGGGTGTTTTTTAAGCAATATTGCCCCGCTTTTTTTTAAGCATGATTGCCCGCGCGTTGATGCGGGGCGTTAATTTTTTTTTGTGCGGCTTTATTTTTCCGGTCTCATGTTTAATAGTTTTTTTTATATGGGCTTATGTGTTGGGCGTCATGTCGTGGGTATTTTTTGATCTGAATAAATCTATATTTTTTTTTCCTATTTTGTGCTGAGCAATTTTTTTATATTTTTTATTTTGTGCGGGTTTATTTTTTCGGTCTCATGTTTAATAGTTTTTTTATATGGGCTTATGTGTTGGGCGGGCGTAATGTCGTGGGTATTTTTTTATCTGAATAAATCTATATTTTTTTTTCTTATTTTGTGCTGAGCAATTTTTTTTAGCGGGTTTATTTTTTCGGTCTCATGTTTAATAGTTTTTTTTATATGAGCTTATGTGTTGGGCCTCATGGCGCGAATAATTTTTGATCTGAATAAATCAGTAATTTTGTATAAAAAATTTTATTTTGTGCCGAGCAATTTTTTTTTAAGTTGCCTATTTAAAAAAAAAAAGTTAAATGGGCCGGCCCAAAGTGAGAGCCCAATGGGCCGGTTACTATAGCTAATGTAGCCTACTTAAAAAAAGAAGTCAAATTGACGGTTACTGTAGCTATTGTAGCAAGCATGGTCAAAACGACGTAGTTTTGACCCAAATATAATATATGTATATAACTGGTAGTATACTTAACTTAGCTAACTGAATTATCTACTTATCTAGTACATCGAACAAGTAACTAGAAACAATTTTTACTACTACAGACCTGAACAAAATATATTAGGAAAAAAGAATGATTATTTATTTAACTTAGTTCCTGGTAGTAGAAAATCATATTTGTCAATAGTAAAAAATGACACGTGACACTTTCCTTATATAATCTAATTAATTTTTGGGTAAATGTTATTTATTATCAACTTACTTTCTCATTTGTACCGACAAACTTATTTTTTTTCGTACTCATTACACCCACGTAAATTCAAATTTTGTTCGATATCACCAATATGACCATAAAATGACTATATTACCCTTGTCTTCTTTCACATATTTACAATCATAAATTTTTAAAAAGTACTTTAATAAATTAATTTTTTTTTACCAAAAACTTAAAAAAAAATTATAAAATATTTTTTACGTTATTTTTAGTAAAAAATTTAATTTAATTTTACAAAACTTTTGTAAAAAAAAAAAATCGCACTTCTTAAAATCTTAATTTTTTCGTACTTTTTAAAATTTTATTTTTTTTTAAAAAAAAATTAATTTTTTTCTACGAAAAAAGTAGATTTTTTTAAAAGTTAAGAAAAAAAAGTAAAAAAAAAATTCAAAGTAAAAAGTAAAAAAGTTTTAACTTTTTTATTTTTTCTTAACTTTAATAAAAATAATTTTTTGTCAAATTTAAAAAGAACGAAAAAAATTAAATTTATTTAAAAAAATTAAGATTTAATAAAGTACGAAATTTTAAAAAAGAATAATTACTTGTCAAAGTACGAAATTTTTAAAAAAGTAATTTTTTAAGGTATGAAACTTTTAAAAAAATAATTTTTTAAAATTTCGTACTTTTAAAAAAATTACGATTTAAAAAGATTACTTTTTAAAAAAATATTTTTTTGTTAAAGTACTTTTTAAAAAATTAAGATATAAAAAAATAATTATTGTAAATATGTTAAAGAAGACAAATGTAATATAGTCATTTTATGGTCATATTGGTGATATAATTTTTTTTTTAATGTACGTGGGTGTAATGAGTACGAAAAAAAGTAAGTTAGTCGTTACGGTACAAATGAGAAAGTAAGTTGGTAATAAATGACCTTTACCCTTAATTTTTTTTCTAAAGGTTTTTTTTTTGATGATTTTTTTTTCAAACCCTAACAAAACATTCATCATCCAAAAAATGAAAAAAAGACTGATTTACGTTTGCATAAACTTGTCAAACCCTAAACATACATGATCCACAAAAAAAATTGTTCTGTTCATGATATTGTATGATGATGTAAAAACCTATATTGTTTATGATGATGTAAACTACAGGAAACAGATGATTGTAGACAAGTATACAAAGATCAAGATCAACACTAATTTTATAAATTCAACCAACCTCCCCACTTACTTTATTCACAACATCAGACTATCATTTCAAATGTGGTAACTGGTTTTGAGTTCAAATACTGAATACAAACAAAAACCTAACTATTTATCTTCAAATCTCTAAGAAGGAGATATGAAGATTTACATAGGAAAGTATAGAGAGAAAACAAAGAAAACGATTACAGAGATAATAAAAAATAAAGTTATAAGCATCCTTATATACTAGGTTAACCCTAGATAATTTGCAACTCCAGTGCTTGCAGGTTAGCTCCTTATCTTTCCATCTAGCTCCTTTTAGCCCCTGTAGTTATAAAACACTTGTACACAAGCTACAAATAACTTAAGAATATTACCTTTTCAACCTTGAGACTTTAACTGAGTCTCATCAGCAGTCCTTATATTAGGATTTGGATTATCATTCTTAATAATGTTAAAAACATATATCGTTTATGATACTGCTAGAGGATGTTCTATAGACATTTTGGATAATATTGATGTTTTACGATGTTATTGCAGTCGTATTGTTTCACAAACAAAATCGACCCGACCGTATTGATTCAATAATGTTTGTATTGTTATTAAACTTTCATGCGACATATGATCAACTCATCCAATGTCTACCAATTTAATAAAAATTATTTTGCCTTTGATTATGATTTAGTGGATCATCATTTTTTAAGTCTTTCTTTATAAATCCATTAACAATGATTGTTTGTGATTGTATAATTCGATTTATAATGAAACTTCAAATTATGTTTAGAAATAAAGTATTTAACGTATATGAGCACCAGGTGTTTGATAAGAAACCCCCCAATAAAGCTGTATTTGGCTTTTAATGTTTATTAGATTCATGTTCTATGAGTTTATGGTAATCAGTTTGTAAATAATGTTAGGAGTCATATATATTTTACTAGTGAATATTGATTGCCTTTCCGAACAACTTGGATGGGGTTTTCATGCTTATGCACTTTGTGAAAACGTAGATACGGGGGTTGAATATGTTTCAGTTTAAAAACTTGAAGTATGATGTAATATGATAAACAATAATAATTCTACATTTATAATGATAGCAAAGAGCGTGAAAGAAAACATATCTGATACGAACCGGCTGATGATTTTATTAATAATGAAGAAAAACACAAAAACAAATAACAATGAAAGCTTTTCCAAGTCCTCAGACCTGTTCGATTCTTCTTCTCTAATAAGATTACAACCCTAATCATCTATATATAATAATCATATTCTTGTAGAACAAGTCGGATGACAATCTTCACCTAAATAAAACATATCTAGTAAATAAATAAAACTATCTTAATACTTATTTAATATCAATTCCATAATTAATTATTTCAAATCGTATCATTACTCCGCCCCGTAAAAACACCTTGTCCTTAAGGTGTTCCTTTAAAATCTTGAGCCACGTGATTCTAAGATCCCATGTTCTTCGTTGTATCCCTTTTGTGTGCTTCAACAACTAGTAGTCTTGATATCTTTTTTTGAGTATTCTTATGCAGATTTGTAATTGTTCATGTAAATCCAAACTTTCAAATCCATTACCAAGCGAGGTAAATAGCTTTCTAGGTTTTCTATATCAGACACATGCCACCACAAACTTTTTCCAGAACAGACTTGCTTTCATCCTACTTTTATGACCTCGTTGGTTTAGTTGTACCCTGAATGAAGTTTTTTATTGCTGCTATTATCGATTTGTGAAACGTTTCCACATCCCAATACTTAGGCCTCAATTTTTTTCTTATAATAGTGCTTGATTCAGCGTTAGAATTATGCAATTCCAACCCAATATCATCATAACATCGCCGTATTGGTGGTACATACGGGGCCGTCTTTGCAGCTACCTTAGTAATTTGAGGATCATGATCCACATGTGTTGATTGTGATGGAGGAGTACCCAAGATTAGTTGCCTGAGTTCCTCAAACTTCGTATCTAACTTCGCATGTGATTCTTCCTTCATAGCTTTGATACTCGCCTTTAACTTTTCAATACCGTCGTCAATCTTCTTCTCCAAAGCATCTATGCTTGCTTTTGCTTCTGCCTTATACTTGATGAATTCAGCATCCAATTCAGCAACTTTTTTCTTAGTCATGACTTCTGATGAACAGTGATTCAGGATGAACGGTAGCCGATGAATAGTGATTTTTTTAAAACCCTAGAATCGAAATAGCTCTGATACCAATTTGATAAGAACCGGCTGATGATTTTATTAATAATGAAGAAAAACGCAAAAACAAAGAACAATGAAAGCTTTTCCAAGTCCTCAGTCCTGTTTTATTCTTCCTCCCCTTAATAAGATTACAACCCTAATCATTTATATATAATAATCATATTCTTGTAGAACAAGTCGGATGGCAATCTTTACCTAAATAAAACATATCTAGTAAATAAATAAAACTATCTTAATACTTATTTAATATCAATTCTATAATTAATTATTCCAAATCGTATCAATATCAACACAAAACAAATATAATCACAAAACAAAAAATAAAAGAGAGATCAAATCGGCCACAATTATTTATAGTGTTCAATCACGAAGCTCCTCTTTGCCCTACTCCACTCTTCGAGTTTACAACTTGAGAGTTACTTCACTTAGTCAACAAGCTCCCTTCTCGACGGAGGAAACCTTACAATGTCGCTTACAAGTTTACCGATACTAAGCTAGATATCGAGTTCTTTTTCCGGTATAACCAAACTTATTATGTTTTATGGCCAAAAGATAACGCACCTATTACCCTTAAGTTGCAAGGCCTAAACACACCAAACCTATTTACCTTATGTTTCAAGGCATAAACATATAACCTATCTAACCTCTAGTTTGAAGTATAATAGGGGATACAGAGTGTTGTATGGTAATGATAATTGGGTGTTGTATAATGGTGATCCAAGACATAGTTGTTTAATGGATATGAATGTTTAATCTAAACATTAAGAACTTTATGCTTGTTATGGTTGAACTTATCTTTATAGAAGCTTCCAGTGTATGAAGATGACAAGAGCTCTAAGCTTATTGTGGTGGATCTTCACATGCTAGTATGCTTTGAATCAATAAAGGTGATAAGAGCTGTAGGATTATTTTGGTGGATCATGTCATGTGAATGTGCTTTCAACAAATAAGAGTTAGAAGCATTATGATCAAAGGTTAGAGAGTGTTATAAAGACTTGAGAATATGTATTTTTTTACATTGTAAAAGCTTGTTGTGGTGGATCTTCACATGCTAGTATGCTTTGAATGAATGAAGGTGATAAGAGCTCTAGACTTGTTTTGGTGGATCATGTCATGTGAATGTGCTTTTAACAAATAAGAGTTAAAAGCATTACGACCAAGGGTTGGAAAGTGTTATGAAGACTTAAGAATGTACATTTTTTTTACATCGCAAAAGCTTGTTTTAAATGTGGATTAAATGATGACTTAAATAGGCAAAATGTAAGCTAATTCGTAGACGACGAATCCGGATCCGTCGCTGGGATCCGTCCTTTGTTTCGGATATGTGGGTCGCCAAATTTTAAAAATTTTCTAGTTGTTTTGAATTTGTTTAAGTCACATGCTTGTGTACCTTCCATAGATGTTCGCTTGTTCAAAAGGCTCTTAAAAGTGTGTTTTGACTAACCAATTATGTTTGAATTTATAAATGTTTATGAAAGTTTGCTTAATTAAAAAACATTGTAATTTGGTCTCATTGCCAAAACTAAATATGATTTCCCTTAATGAGAGCTCTATGTAGACCATGTGACTTCAACTTTGAATTTAATCCACAAACAGATTAAACATTTTTAGCCTTTGCTAATTTGTAAAATGTGTTTAACTAAGAAACTTAATTAGCCAAAATAAATTATGAAAAGCTTAATACAAAAACACATTTTAATGCTTTCCTCTTTGGTTTTAGTTTATTAAGGCATCCTTTATAACATTAATTTATAATTATGTTATAATATTAATTTATAAACCTTCATATTTCATAAACCTATCCCTATCATGTATAAACTTTTACATGTTTTATAAAAATTTCACATAATTCAAATACATTAAATTATAAAAAGGTTCAATATGATAGACATTTTTATGCCACACAAGCTTGAAATGAATGTTCATTATGATTTACAAATTTTTATATCTCTTCATAACTTGATAAACAATTTCATAAACTATCAAAGTAGATGTCCTTATAATTATGGTTAATCCATCTTTCATTGTAAGATGATATTTGAATCTACTACTAATTTGGAAGATTCTTGCTAGTTGTCAAATTAATTTTTAATAAATCATCTAATGTGTTTTTTAAATAGCGCAAGTGTTTAGTTTGCGATTTATAAAATGATGCAAAAGATTTTACAAGACGATGAATTTTTTTTGATGCAATGTATATAAAATAGATGCAACTTTGATCATTAGGCTAGTTTATAAAATCATGCCCATACCTTGTATGAAATGTAAAATGAGGTTCAAATAGAATGATTAAAATTATAATACTCAATGACTCAAAAATATATTTTCAACATTCTCAATGATTTGTTAAATGTTTTGATTATAATGCAACATAACAAACATTACGAGTAACTTATGCATTTTGCGTTATATATTACATGTTGCATGTTTGTCATCTTTAAAACGTTATCGAATGTTTAGTTTAAATATCTTCATGTTTGCCCTAACAATCTTCTCCTTTTCAATGATGAAAAAACTATGTAAACCAAAACACACAATAAAGTGAAAAAGTTACCCGTTGTATCCGTTTACACATCCCCCTTTTGTAGAAAGAAAAGGCTGGAACTTCGAACTTATAATCATTACTTATTTAAACTTTATTTTCTCTAAAAAGGCGGCCACTTCATGCTTATATTACTTCTACTACTGTAGAGAACAATAATTCACTTGGCAATATATATGTTGAAGGTATCTTTGGTGATAATGGTGATCTAGAAAGTTTAGCATGTCTGCAATCTGTTAGGAGGTATAATGGAAGATCTAATTTGCCAGTAGGCTGCATGATTATGAATTAGAAGGAAAGGTTCAATAAGGTCTTAATAGATATACCAATTATGTTAATATGAGTTATGAGATTTTTTTACTAATCTTAATAAGACTAGAGAAACTAAGACATATAAAAAACAATAGATAGTAAGTAAATTAAGGTTGTGAATATTGATATGGAAGCATTAAATAGAAATAATGATCTTCTGAAAGGAAGAAAGTCAATTGGCTACAAATGGATATATAAAATTAAGTATAAATCAAATGGTTAGGTTGAAAGGTACGAAGCAAGGTTAGTTTCTATAGGATATTGTCAAAAAGAGGGTATTGACTATGAGAAGATTTTTTTCATATGTTGTGAAAATGCTTACTTTTACGTGTGTTTTAAGTCTTGTTGTTCAAAGTAATTATTTTTTTTAACTTGGTGTTAATTATGTCTTTTGTTATGGTGACCTTTTTGAAGAAGTTTATATGTCTTTACATGGGGGGTTATTTTGTTAATGGTGGTCATAGAGTCTGTAAACTGAAAAAGTCTCTATATAATTTAAAGCAATCTCTTAGAAAATGAAATAAAAAGTTAATTGGTGTTTTGTGTGACTTTAGTTTTAAAGAAAGTAAAAATGACCATTCTTTATGTACCATGTGTGAGAATGATGTTTTTGTTATGTTACATGTTTATGTTGATGATATAATTATAACTGGAAATAGGAAATAGTATTTATGAAATTCAAGTGTAAAATCTTATTAAGTTTTAAATTCATGTTTAAAGATTTGGGAGAGTTAAAATACTTTATGGGAATTCAAGTGACAAAATAAAAAAATAAAGTGTGTTTTACTCAAAAAATATATAGTTTGGAATTATTGAATGAATTTGGTATATCGGGTTGTAAGCCAATTGTAATCTAATTTCTACTCCTATTGATATTAATATAAAGAAATATAATATTAAAATAATTGATAAAAATGTCTATCCATCAGTTAGCTCTGGTAATTTTGATATATCTCACTATTACTAGACTAGACGTATCTGAAGTTGACATTTAGAGTTATTGGATATCTTAAGGGTGCTCCTAAAAAGGGTGTTATAAATAAGAAATGGGAATTCTGAGTTAAATACTTATGTTGATTCTGACTAGCCAATGTAGAGCTACGAAAAGATGTGTAATTGGTTATCTAAACTTCTTAGGTAGCTGTCTTGTGTCTTGAAAAAGTAAAACACAAATTGTTTTAGCTAAATCATCAGCTGAATATAAGTATAAAGCCATGTTATGTGTTGCTTGTGAGATCATATGGATTTTAAAGCTTTTAACTGTTTTCATGGTCAGTTACACTATACATGTGAATATGTTTTGTGATAGAAGTGCTGCAATGCAGATTACTGCAATTCCTGTATGTTATGAAAGGAAACAATATTGTGAAATTGATATAAATTTTTTAAGAGAAAAACTTGTAAGATTTTTTCCAAAGATAATATTGCAAATGTGCTTACTAAAGGTTTGTTTTAATGAATTGGATGAACTTGTTACAAGTTTAGTTTAAAGGGGTGTATCAAAATATAGTTTATAAACTAAACTATGAACACGTTCATGAAGGTGTTTTGTTATTTTTGGAAGTTTTTTCCTGTTTGAAGGATTTGTCAAAGACAAGAATTAAAAGTATGCTTGTGTCAAACTTCAAGGTTACAAAGTGAAAATATGAAGATCAGACATCTTATCTTATCTTATCTTATATATAGTCCTTATATTTATTGTGGAGTATTAAAGGTTTGCAATTCTTGCTGTGAAAATTATACAGACAGTCTTAAAGCTTCAGGTCTGTGTAAATCAATATGCTGAATATGAAGTGTCGATGTTGTTTCGAGTATACAAACCATCATCAGTTACAACACCAAACCCCTTGACATAAAATCCTCTTCATCTCACTACCAAACCCTTCCTTATTAGTTTCCATCTCCACTACCTCTATTTAAATCTACCACCATCACCACTCTCATCATGTAAACCCCTCACCATCGAAGCCCTGACCACCAAATCGAGACAAACCACCATCGTGATCTCCATCACCTAAAACCTCACATCCCTGAGGGATTTTTTAAAGATTTTGAGGTTTGTTTAAGTTATATATAAGATTTTTTTAGATCTATACATTTCCCAGCTTTTTAGGTTTTTTTTCTCCAAGATCTATGTGTTTTATTATGTTTTGAAGGTATTTTAGAATAATATATAACATTTTATTTTTTGTAGATCGACTTCTGACATTGCCGTGGTTGTCGTCGGAATGACCGTTTCTGCGCTGCCGCCGAATTTTGAATTCGGCGTTGCAGGTGGTTTTTTTATGTTTATAATTCTTTTCAAAATACACATGTACACGGATTTTATATGATTGATATAGGATTAACTGTGTTTAATTATGCTTTATTGATACTAGGATCCACCATTGGCGAGAGAATCACACTAGCTAAAACACCAGAAATGTAACTTGAAGTAGATACGAATTAACATATATAACTTTGTTTAGGATAACTTACAAAAGTAGTTTAATGCTCAGATATTCATTGGTGTAAGAACTGCATCCATCAAATCATCATACTTCAAAAAATTACTTTCTTTTGTACTTTAAAAGGTGACCATCAATAGTTTGTAGCAGATCAATGGCTGATCTTTGTTGGCTTTTGTATGAAAAAAATCATAATTAGTACCGGAACTTGAACAACACATGGACTTGAAGTAGTTGAGTGATATGTAAACTAAACTGTAGATGCAAATATATATTTCAGAATTATTTCCTAATCATTAACTTTTCAACTAGGGTAGGCCGCCGATGGATATTGAGGCTTCTTGCCCTTGCCCTTTATGCAATGTTGTGAGGTTCGTTTTATAATAGTTTATACTTTTTGGCATTCTTATAGTAGTCCATCATATATGATTTTGTAGCCCCATAATAATAACGAAGACTACAAATTAAATGTATGTTAATTTGTTTTATTTGAGTTTATCTACAAAAAATAAGGGTTTTTGTTTGTATGTTTTTAACCAATTTTTAATGCAGTTATCATTGATTGTAATTGAAATGATGATTTTTATTTTTTTAGGGCTTTTTGAGTTCAAGGGGTTATAAATTTAACCCAATCCAGTTCTTGACGTTTGTCAATGATGACAAGGTATACTCTTTTTATTTTTATATAACGGTCTAATCTTGGTGTTTTTAATATAAAGATTGTTTCTAAACATGAAAGAAGGTAATTGTTTGGTTTGAGATTAAAATTTGAGTTTTTTATGGTTATGGTTGCATTTTATATTTTTTACAGTAATTCTGAATGTATTGAATTGAAGTAATTATGATGTTTATTGGAATATTGTTAGCAATTTTGGCATGGTTGAGAAAACATGTTCCTAGATGTTTGGGGTTGATATAAAAAACGAGCAGTCTTGAGGGTGTTTAGGTTCGTTTATTTGTGAGTGAAAAATGCACTTATTTAAAAGTCTAAAAAGCTTATTCCAAAACACAATAAGTAGATAAGCGCTTTATGGAATACTTGATTTCTATTTATGGAAATAGGATTCATTGTTGACTATGGATTTGCGTTACAATTACTTAAGTTTTTCCATCTTTTCGAAAGCCAACACCTAACCACTGCTCTAAGAAGCCATAAAGTATGACCATAGGGAGCTAGGAAAGAAGGGTGTTTGGATAGTTTTATATGCATATGGGAGATGGGAAGACGTGGTATGGTGTGCCGAGAGATGCGGCTATGTCGTTTAAGGATGTAGTAAGAGTTCATGGGTATGGTGGCGAGGCTAATCCTATTGTTGAGCTATGAATTTATCCCCTACACTTTTATTGTTGTTCTTTATATGATCTGTTTTTACTTGATATGATGCTATAATTATATTTTTTACATAAATATAGAGCATTGCTTTTTGGGTTCATGATAGATTGGATGAAAAAGACAAGATTTTGTTTCATCCGAATGGACTAAGTGAGGATGGAACAATGGCTTTACGAGCTTACGAGGTCAGTCATGATACAAAATATTGAATTTTGATTTTCACTTTTATTATTTTTTGATTCCTATACACAACTCTAATTCTAAGGGAATGCACAGTAACTATGTGTTGATGCCAAATGATGAGCCTCTAATGGTGTATCTGATAACTATATATCGATTATGTTTATGTTTATTTTTTTGTTATATGTTACTATATGCCCTATGAAACCAAAAACATAATTTTCTCCACATATAATCTGTATGGATATAATTTGATTTTTTTGGGATATAATTCAAACTTGAGCAAGTTCACATAGAATTCATCGATTAGTACTCCGGTTTTAAAAATAGATTACACATAGAATTCTATGTGTAATATACTCAATATGACACGAAAATAGGAAAGTTCCTATAAACTCTCCAAAGTTTGTTTGGTGTTATGCAAGTGTCATGAGTAATTAGGTTTGGAACGCAGGAAATGAACACAATCATTTGGACATAAAATATTCACTTATATTGAGCAGGTTACACATAGCGACGTTATGACTTAGAATTTACATGGATATAATTTGAATTTTTTGGGATATAATTCAAACCTGAGCAGGTTACACATAGAATTCGCTTATATTGAGCAGATTACACATAGCGACGATTAGTACTCCGGTTTTAAAAATAGATTACACATAGAATTCTAAGTGTAATATGCTCAATATGACACGAAAACAGTTTCCTGTAAACTCAATATCCACATAGAATCTATATGGATATAATTTGTATAACATGCTCTGGTTTAAAAAATGAATTCTATGTGAAAATCATGCAACACTGTATTATAAAACATATAGAACTCTAAGTCATAACGCCGCTATATGTAACCTGATCTGGTCATATTCTTCAGTAGAAACAATGGACGGTCGATTGGTACTCCGGTCAATGATCAATTTTGAAGCACTTATAACTTTTCATTTGATTTCCTATTTCATTACTTTGACTTATATTATTGACTTTTAGGCTATTTATTTAAGTTCAAGTGATTGGAATTGTTGTTAGAGGGAAGACATATGAAGTTCCCATCATCC
>BQNB010015776.1:0-21602 GCA_026074375.1 Tanacetum coccineum | reverse complement strand
TCTAGGGGAATAGTTTAGGTAAGCTCGAATCGTATGGTCACTAACGTCTAGAGGTTGATAGAAGAGTATTTTTTTTATAATTTATGAAAGCAAGTAAAATGTCTGGTTTGAAGGGGGTTTGATTAAACTAATTAACTACTCCTAATTCTATTCTAATTGCAGAAAAATAAAATTGATAGAAAACTCGTATGGTTAAACAAATGTGTTTACCTAATCATGCACAACTCCCTAGTTGTCTTATCTAATTTTATTACTTGCCACCCTTGTAATGGAATGTGTAAGTATTTAAATAATTAAACACCTAACTCGGAATCCACCCAAATGGCAAGGTAGTATGAAGACTATTTCGTGGGTATCATCTAACCTAGGCACATTTTCCTAGATGTCTTCGATATGCAATTAAGAAGCTAGTTTTCTAAAGCCTAACGCACACATCATTAACAAGAAGCAATAAGAAAAGATAAACAACTAGGTTTCATACAATCATAAGCAAACACAGATTATATTTAGCCAAGCATGTTAATTGAAAGTGAAGAACAATTAATCAAACAATACATAGACATATCGAAAGATTAAAAGGAATAAAGGACTTAACTTCAATTGAACATGGAGTTATGGCGGTTACACAAGGGTTATAAAACGCAGCTATAAAGTATAGGTTCGAACCTCTAAAGTTTCCCATACAAAACACAAAAACTAGGGTTTGTATATATAGGGATTAAGGCGCGACGACGTCTGGTTGATTTGTTTTTTAAACTAAACCTTTTATATATATAGTATATAATAAAATATATATAATAAGTATAATCTAAAAATAATCAATGAAACCGAGAAGTAGTATAGAATATTCCCGGGTCGTTTATCCCCAACGAGACTGTGCTTGAAAATCGGTACAGTCGGAAAATTGGAGTTTGAATGAGATTAATGATTTGGGAGTTTAGAAAGCTAAATTAATCAATAATAAGCAAAAACAATTGAGAAAAACCTAAAAATTATGAAATTAAGCTGAAAAACGAGAGCAGGAATCCCGAACAAGGGGTCAAAAACCTAAAATCTTAAAAATTAACCCTACAAAGAAATTTTTACTTCTAATCTACTCTAGGTGACTAAAAATGAAGAATAAAAAAGACTAGACTAAAAACGGAGCTAAAACGAGCTCAAAAATGAGAAAACAAAAAACGAGGTCGAAACCCGTTCTTTAAAAAGTAAAATTTTGCAAAAATGACCCTACGAAAGACTTTCTATTTTTCCTAAGTGCATACTGATAAAATAAAATTTTCTAAAAAAGAAAAATATTTTTTTGATTTTTATTTAATTTATTATAATTAAAAAACAGTTTAAATGAAAATAAATGATAAAAAATATTAAACGTTTTTTGAAAATTATGAAAAAATTATGGAAAATAGCTTAAACAGAGGGCTATCTAGGAAAAATAAAAGCTGAAAAGTCGGGCTTATAAATAAGCTTAAAATAAGCAGAAAATGGCTTATGACTATAATGGAAAAAAAAGACTATAAAGATAAAATAATGCAAATGATAATTGGATTAGCTATTGGAGCACTTGGTTAACACGCTAGGCATGCAAACAGGAGGTCAGGGGTTCGAGTCCCACTAACTCCTTTTTTTGGTGCTACAGTAACTCTTTTTTTTCTTTTTTTTAACAAGCTTATTAAACAGCTTAAGGGAGTTATTTTTTACAACTACAACTAGTTTTAAAAGTTATTAAATAAGCTGGAAAATAGGCAAAAAGATGGCAGATTTCACTTTTTTTAAAACTAAGTCCTAAAGCTAAGGCAGTTGGCTTGATTTAAACTTAATAAGCAATAAGACAAGTAAATAAGCTGTGAACAGCCTATCCCCTAGACCTAATAAGCTCTCTCAATGAAAATAAGCAAACAATGTAGGCTGCAAAGCACTTAAAAAACAGGTAGACAACAGGCTTTTAAAAGGAAAAACATGCTAAATGGCCATTGATTTGAATTTTTGAGAACTCAATAAGCACTAAAAATTGTAATAAGCTAAAAACTAACTTGACCCCTAAACCTAATAAGCATAAAGATACAAAACAAGCAACTACAAGCAGAAAAAGTCAATAAGCACTTATTGCCAGATAGCATACCAAACAGTCTCAGGAGGCAAATATGAGCTTATTTTTTGGCAGCTTAAAGGAATCATAAGGAAGTGGGAATTATACTAGCTTAGAGATTAGCTTATGGGCTGCAATAATATGAAAAGAAAAAGGAGTTTGACATTAAAATGGACTATGGAAAATGCAAAGAAAAAGGGGCTCACACACTCAGTAGCTGCTGAGTGTGGTTTTCATAAGGGACAAAAGGCTTATTGGCAGCCTCAAAATAAGCTACTAAATAAGCTCTTAAGACTAAAGCAAGCTGAAATAGATAGATAGGCATACCTAATGAGTTTAAAGAACAAAATATTCAAATCTTAAAACCACTTTTAACCAACTTAATTCTCATATTAAAAATAGGACCCTTTTTTTTGCTAAATGTCTTAACAGATTTAGGCCTAGAAAAAGAATGACAATTACATACTTAAATGAACTTCTTTCTACTACATTTGGGAATTAAAAAAAACAATGAAACACTTTTAAATGACACTTAATCAAGAATTAATCAAGCAAGCTGATATGAAGAAAACAAAAAACCACAAATTCTAACTAATACTACTTAAGACCTTAAAATTGAGATTTAAACAATGACACCCTTTGAAAAACAGTCTAACACTCTTAATTTTGCTAATTAAAACTGGCTTGGTGACCCAACCCATGGCCATTACAATTTTGACCCATTTTCAGGGTTATGCCAAACACTCCCTTAAGGATATAAAATCTATATTTAGGCTAATTCAGGCTGATTCAAGCTTAGTTATAAAAAGATAGATAGAGAACTAGCATTATTAAGCAATAATAAGTAGATTACAATAACTAAAAAGCACTTTAAATAAGCAAACTCAAATAAGCTACTTTGGACTTTATAGGGCAGATTATATGAGATCACAATCAAATAACTTAAAAACTATATTAAGGGTAAAAAAAACATTCATTAAGATAATGTAACACAAAATAAGCAATAATTAGCATATGAATAATGAATAAGCAATGCTACAATGGATTTTAGCTTAAAGATTAAAAATTAAAACCTTTGGTCCTGAGCTTTAGTGTAAGTTGTAAGAAGCTTTAATAAGCTTCTTGGTAGCTTATTGAACCCAATAAACCCTTCCAATACTTGGCTTGTTACCCAATAAGCTTTAACAGCTTAATCCACAATGGACAGTGACTTTTTCTTCATACACAGGAATTTTTAAAGGAAACCTTGAACTTGTATTAATATAAAAAGAGTACAAAGCTTTTAAAAATACATAAAGAACAACAATAAGCTGAAAAATAAGCTGATGAATAGTAACCAAAACAATTTTTATATTAAACTTAAAAATTCATTAAACATTTAAAAGATTACAAGGCTTAAATCAAAAGGACAGTATTAAAAAGACATTTTTAACATAAAAACTAAATCTACTCCCTACACCTAGTTAAAATTTCATTTGTCTTCTTTCTTCTTTATATATGCAGCCAAGGTCTTCAGCTGTGTTTCTTGTGTTTTTCATGTGAGAGGAACCAAAGACTTCATCCTGACCATTTAATTTCCTTGGAGCCCAAACAAGTTGATCATACCCATTGATTCGTGATATCCAATAAGAAAGCTTAGGATTGCCACAGTGGTTTTTGGGGTTTTGTGAGGGTGAGGGTGATGTTTTTGGAGTGGGATGAAGGGATTTGTCCAATATCTAAACATTCTTTATAAAACCCTAATATCTTATTCATCACATAGTCTACTCCTCTCCTCTTGTCCTCTTTTACTTTCTAAGTAGACCGACTAATTGTGCTCTTTTTATATGTTTGATAAGGATTTAAATTGCTCAATCTTATAGGGCATCATGTAAGCAATTTCATCAGTTCCATTTGTAAACTATACTATTCCTAATGATGAATCATAAGTCATATTGAACACTTCAACAAATGGCCTTCCAAGCACTACCTGTGACAAGCTAGGGTTTATAACCGAACTAATATCCTCAATAATTAGGAAATCCAAAACATAAATGAAATTTCGTACAAAGATGTGCATTCCTCTAACTCTTCTAGTAAAATTACCTATTCCTCTAAAAATTTCAAGATCATTTCTAGGTTCTAGTTGTTTTCTCATGATCCAATTTTATTGCGTACGAGTCATGATATTTATAGGGGAATTAAGATCTATGTAGGCCTTTCACACATGTATGTGTCCTATGTTGCATGGTATTTTAAGGTTCAAAGGACTTCCTCCTACAATGATTGGGTTTCTCACAAACAAAGATGGGATCAGGGCACACATTAAGTACTTATGATATGTTAATTCACTTCTAGTTGGAAATTTATCAAAGTACTATACACATAATTCCTCTCCTGTTACTACGTTATCGTCCTCTTCTAACTCTTCCTCACTAGAATCATCATACTTCTTAATTAATTCAACAAACATCACGTCTCCATCATTTTCTTTTGTGCAAACAAATTGTGTATTAGATGATGGGGGACTAAGTTTAATGATTTGAGGAATGAGTTGAGCTTACAAATTTTACTTTCAATTAATGAGATTGGTGATTCGGGTGGTGATGGTGGGTTTGTGTTATCCATGGTGAAGACTTGATTTCTTAGAATAATAAAACTACAAACAAACACACAAAGAAAAGATAGACTAAAAGGAAGTTATACTAAAAAGAAAATAAAATCTCACTTGATAGGAATCTAGTGAGTAGACCTAAGCTAGATAGAATCTGAAACCTAGACTATTCCCCAGCAACGACACCAAAAACTTGATGTGCGGGTGATTGCAAACCGAAGTTTTACAACCCTCCTAGGCAGTGTACCTAACCGTTGTAGTGTAGTATAGGCAAGACTCGGAGGTTATTATCGTTCTCTAGAGGAATAGTTTGGTTTTTAAAATTGGGGGCAGGGGAAAGTTTGGGGAAATGTCAATTGTGGCCCCTCAAAGTGTGTCCTTAGTTTACATGTTTCGTCCTTGTTGTGTCATCTTTGGCCCTTGTAGTTAGGATGGTGTTGCACCACAAGTCCATAAGGACTATGACTGTTAAAGGGTATCTTGGACTTGGATAAAAGTTAGGCCAGGATTATGTATTTGGGCCCGTTTGGGTTTTTTTTTCAATTAAAAGGAGTATGGGCTTAAGTAGATTTGGGCTTATGGGTTATTCAAAATAAAGTGGGCTGACCTAGGCCCATTAGGTAGGTACAGGTGGGCCTACTTTTTGGCATTTAGGTTTTTGGGCTCGGTTTTCGAAGCTCGTTCCATTGCCGGGTCTCGGGGTTGACTTTTCCGTTGACTTTTTGACTTTGGCTTCGATTTGATTGCTTTAAATTGTCGAATCGATCCGGAAATGTCCGTTTAAGCTCCGTTTTTAATTCTTTTGTACCCTTGGCCTTAGTTTTTCGCGCTCTTTCCAATTCCGTGCTCGGTTTTGTCTGGTTTGGCTTTAATTTTGTCCTTTAGTGAATATCCGGTACCTGCACAGTATAAACACAAAAACAAGCATATTTATGGCATTTTATGTGCGTTTTTGGTCGTTTAGGGTCGATTTATTAAGTAAAAGGTATGTGTAATTAAGCACATACCAACGTCACTTGTAAATTGTGATGTCGTCAACCCATAGAATCTTCTTCGGGCTTCTTAAGGTCAGCTAATTCGATGTCGTCACAAGAAATCTTGACGTCGTCTCTTGATGACTTTGACGTCGTCACAAAAAATTGTAACGCCGTCTCCACGCACAGTATGCCAAATCTCGATCATCTTCGTGTAGAGTTCAATCTTGTCCCGTTTCTTCCTAAATTGAGTCCATGTCATGTGTATTTCCTCCAAATGCCTTCTAAATGCTAAAATGACAAAAAGAAATGATTAAGCACGATAAATGGAGATATTTGCATGATTTCATGGGTTAAATGACCCCGAAAAGTGTATAAATTACACTTCATCAATTGTCCCTAATGTTCTATGAGTACCCGAAAAACGAATAAAGGGAAGATAAATAAAAAGCGAGAGAAACTAATACTCCCCTGTTTTACTCAATATCAGAGAAGAAACGAGATAAACTGGTTAAATCGTCATCCAAAAATCGTCCAAGTGAAAATTCAATGAACTTCCGGACTTCTCCTCCATCTGAATAACCTTGAATTAAAGCAAAAACAACTCTACCACCCAGAGTAAAAATCGGCGTAAATAATCAAAAATCAAAATCCTAAGAAAGCAATAAACATAGAATGTTGGTACTAATGTAATCGTGGCTTTCTGCAATAATCTGGAAAATTAAAAATTCTGGAAATTAAGCAAAAATAACTTTGCAAAAATTCAAAAAAATGCGGATTTCTCCACTGCGACAGTGCTGACACCGTCAGGAATGAATCCTGAGGCCGTCAGGCACACCTGACAGGTTTTGCGTTTATGTTTTTTTGAAAACTTTTCTGCAAAAATAACATATTAATGATTTCTTGGAAAAATTTACTACATAAACTACAAAAACGGTTAGAACAAACATATGACTCAAAACAAATAAATAAAACATAAAAGTGAAAATTAACTTAAACTATTTATATTACATGTTTGAAATAGTTCTTAAAACCAGATATTTTCCCCTACACTTATTTTATGTAAAATACCTTTGATTGCAATCGGTTTCAGTGATTGTTTTTAGATTATACTTATTATATATATTTTATTATATATATTATATATATATCTTAAGAACAAATCAACACTCCTAAAATGCATAAAATAAAAGACTGGGTTGCCTCAAAATAAGCGCTTTTCTTTATTAACGAGTCTTCTAGCTAGACTCGGAGTCACTCTCCTTACGTGACTCCTTCTCCATCCGCACTACTACCCTCTTTCCCTAGTTCATAAATAAAGAAGTTGTGCCCTACGAGGTTCTTATCATCAAATACCTTCTCCATTTATTGAATCCCATTTCGTTCTTTTGGCAACATTTAATTCTTTCTGCCCATTCCAAAATTATTCTATTCACGTAATTAGTAAGGATCATGGGATCTAGGTCGCTTTCTATTCTTTCCTCGATCTTACTAGGGAACTAAGGTCCTAACGAATCCAATCTTATACCTACCAGCTTTGAGGGTCATAGATCCTTTATCAAACTTAATTTCGGCCCTTACCATGGTCAGAAATGGTGTCCCTAAGATGAGTGGCAAGTGCTCATCTTCCTTTATGTCTAAGATAACAAAATCCACGAGGTACACAAAGCCAGCAACGTCCACCAACACGTCTTCTGCTATTCCTAGGGGATCGATATAAGAGTGGTTAGCTAGAGAAAGTCTAATGTTAGTCCCTATGTGCTTTTCGCTAGTTAAATTATCATAAATGGATAGGGGCATGATATTCACATCGGATCTTTGGTCGGCTACAGAATTCATAAATTTTAACCTCCCTATGCTACATGGTATCACAAAATTGCCTCCTCTTTCTTCTTTCCTAGCCAACTTCTTTTTGAAAATTGTGTTGTACATGGGTCCCACGGGTAACGAATTATAGGTCTCATTATCCATTTTACTCAAGCGTGTTGCTAGTAAAGAATCATTGTACTTATGGTTATCTACACGACCCTTGATTATTTTTTCATTAATCTTATGCTTTAGGTAGTATCCCATCGGTTGTGACCTAGGCATCTCCATTAGTCTATCCACGTACTTCTCCCACCTAGTTGAGTCCTTATTTACACTTCCATCCGACTCATTATCCATTACGTCATCTATTGCCTCCTCATTTTCTATTAGTTCAATAGGCTCCATAATGCTTTTATCGACTACTTCATCACTCCCTTTATCCTTATCGTTCTCCATTCTAACAAGGGAGATGGCATTGACGCATTTAGTGACGGGTTTACTAACTTCCTTTCTAACTAATACTTTCTTCGAAGACTTCCCTTTTGTAAGTTCTTTTAAAAGACTAAACATTTCCGTCATTCTTTCGTTAATATCCTCTCTTTGCTTATAAATGGATTCCTCAAATCTTTTGATCCTTTCAGTGTGTGCCGCCATATAACTTTGTATTCGAGCTTCAAAACTAGGCTCGAGTGTTCATTGTTGGAGTTCCGGATAAGCATGTTTTTTAAAAGTGAATGGATTTTGCTTTGGTGGTGTGGTGAAGTCTTGTGTGCATTGGTTTGAATAGACCATGTTAGCATATGCTTTAGAAGGTTGTTTTGAGCTTGTTTTAGGCGTTGTTTTTTTACCCTTTTAGTAGGTAACTAATCTAGTTTTTAAGCTCAAGAAGTCGTCGGTTGGATGTTTTCGGTACATCTTGAGGCGAAGAGATTGCCTTGACCGGTTTAGCGAAGTCTCTTGGGTCATTTCAAACTTCGTGGTCATAGAGAGCGAGATTCTCTATAATTTCTCAAGATTCTTTGGCGTTCTTGTCATGAAGCTTGCCACCAGCGGCGTTGTCAATTTTACAGTTAAGAGGAAAGAGACATGATCATAGAAAATTTGGATTTAGAGCCAAAGATCGATGCCATGATGAGGGACTTTTTAGAGTAAGTCCTTGAAATGAGTCCATGCTTTGGAAAGAGATTCACCATGATGTTGTTGGAACATCACGATGTCATTCCCGAGTTTGGTAGTTCTTCTCGGTGGGAAAAACTGAGCAAGGAAATGGGTAATGAGATCCTCCCAAGTGGAGATGGATCTCGCAGGTAGACGTTCAAGCCAATTGCTATATTGATTGCGAAAGGAAAATTACATGCAGTCGCATCCTTTCCCTATTTTCAACATTAATGTTGATCCCTTTTGAACATATATTACTTAGCTTGTTAAAGCTTAGTTGTGTTGGATAGATCCAAAACAACTATAGTAGAAACTAAGATTGTAAATACTACAAACTATGCGGAATCTAGCTTGTAATACTAAGAAGAACAATGAAACAATAAAACAAGATCTTGCTAAACTTTCAATATATTAAACACAATCAAAGTTACAGAATAACCTTGAAACTATGAATACTAACTATATTTGCTATGAAAACTATATAAAACTTGATGTCTAGATCAATGCCGTAGGGTTCCTTATATACACCAAGGAAACCCTAATGGACTTACAAAATGCGTTACATGATCATGCATATCTATTCTTAATATATCTCATGCATATCACATAAGCAGTACTAACTATTATAACTAACAGTACTAATAAATTGACAATACTAACATTTTGTACTGATAGTACTAATTATAACACTAACATTACTAACTTAGCTTGGTAGTACTAAGTCTTCTCTTGGTAGTACTAAGTTAAACCAGCGGTAGAAACTTGTAGAAGCCCTTAATTCCCAATAATCCTCCCCTAAACTTATGATTTACCTTCAAATCATTAAGTTTTTGAATTAAACCTTCTGTGTAGAGAGGATGTTCCAAACACTTTCTCTGTCTTGGTCTGTTTGCTTCTAGTATGATATTTTCTTTTAAAAGTTCATTTGCCATCTCTGAATATTGATCCACTTGCAACTTGTTACACAACATCAAAGTCATAATCCCTCTTGTCAATGGATAATCTTTCTCAACCAACATGAAGATATCATGTCCTTGTCTGTTTGATCAATGTGAACAACACCACATGTATCATAAAGCTTCCATACTAAAGGATCATGCATATATCTTTGAAGCTTCCACAGAATGTCATCAATATCAGGTTCAAACAACCTTTTCAATTCAACCCATAATGTTCTTTCTTTGTCATCAGTAGGATCTGTTGAGCTGAATCTTTCTTTAACCAAACTCCATAGCTTATCCATGTCATCTCTATCAAATTTCTTTAACATATCATCAAAAGTCTCATAAGCTTATGTATGGTTTCCAACTCTGATAATTTTCCAATACTTTCTTGTGTCTTCAGAGTAAACCTCCCAGTCTATGATTGGATATTTGATCTGTAGGGCTTCAACATAGACTTCTTCCACTGGAACTATCATCATTAATTTCTGTAGCTCTTCTTTTGATAATTCCTTTTCCTCTTCAGCTAATTATTCTTCATTAGTCTTTTGCCTCTTAGACCCTTCATGGCCAAGTTCTATTTCTGCTGTTTGCTTAGAATTTCCAGTTGATATCTTAGGAACTAATCTGTCACTCTCCATGGGAACAAAATCTTTTACCCCTTTCATTATAGTCTCAAACAACTCTTTAATCTCATCAAAGGAAAGTTTCTTCAATTGTTGTAGAGTGTGACTTCCCATATTCTTGATATAATTACACATGTAAGTTCTTTGTTGAGCTTGAGTCATAGGTGTGTTCCTTCTTTGTTCAGCTCTTTGTTGGGCAAACAATCTCTTTCTTTCATTTATCATTTCTACAAGCAGTTTTGCTTTCTCAACTTTAGAGAATTTTCCTCTTTCTTCTGCTTGTAACTTATGTGCTAATTCTTCATCAACTTTAATTTGAGCTTGTATGTTATCCCATTCTTCAGCATTGAAAGTGTTAGCTTCTTCATGAACTCTGGCTATCCTTTGCCTTTCTTTTTCATCAAGTTGTTCTTGCAATCTCAGAGCTTCTTCATACCCAAGTCTTTCTTGCTCTAGTTGCAACATTGTTTTCTTCTGAACAGGTCCGACTTCTTTCATAATAGCTTTGCCTTTATCTTTTCTCTTTGCTGCACTCCTTTTGATGTACACTAAACTTTCAGCAGTAGTTTTAACTTCAGGGCTGGCAATACTAACTTCTGCACCAGCAGTACTAACTGGTACATTAGCAGTACTAATATCAGGCTCAGCAGTCTAAACTTCTTTAGGAGCAGTAAACTCAAAATTAGGTTCCAAATCATGCTCATGCCTCCCCTGAGTCTGTGCACCTATCTGTAATAGAGTAATTCCCTCATCTTCATCAAGCTAAGCAATCTTCCTCCCCTATTTAGAAGGATCCTCCAAGTCACCTTCATCTTTTGAAACAATAAGTCTGACCCTTCTTCTAGCTTTGCTTGACTTAATTCTGTTCTCCAACTTCTTTACCTTCATGATGAGCTTAGTGTAAGCAGCACCATATGTCAGTTTGGTCTGCTTCAAGTCAGATTCTAAACTCTCCACTTTCTTAGACAATGTGGTACAAAGAACCGTCAATTCATGAAGTGTCATACTGCCCTCATCACTTCTAAGTGAGTGAACTCTTAGGATAGGTGAATTATAAGGCATGGTAGCAACCTCTTCTGCAACATGGGTTGTTTGCATAGATGGTGGTGAAGTTGGTAGTTTTGAGGTAGATGGAGCACTGATGGGTGTGTAATAGGACTCAACTAGGACTGTTGATCCTTCACCCTGAAAAATTAGGCCCTGAACAAGCATTGTTAGAAACAATGGAATGTCCACCCCATTATAACCCTTAGAAATCCTTCTCATATTGCCAAAAAGTTTTTGAGTAAGAGTAAGAGTAAGAGCAATATAAGTTCTTTTGTGAGGTGGAAGCTGTCTTTTATGCTTGTTCAAAAAGATTTGTATAAATCTTGGATACATTAAAAATTTAGACTGATTATCTAAGTTTTTCAACATGCCATCAAAAATCAATTTTGAAAAATTAAAGGTTATGTTTGTGGCCAAGCAAATGATAGCAGTGGCTATGTTGCTACTAAATTGATCCCAAGTAGTTTTCTTAGCACTTAAACAATGAAGGATGGCATGAATAAAAAACCTCTATTGAGAGAAAAAGTGTCCCTTTTGAAAAGTTAATCTGTCAGAATTGGATACATACCTCATAAGAGCAAGTTGCTCAAAAATTTCAGTATTAGGTAAAGTACTAATACCATCAGAATCTTCTAGCTTGAGATGCCTTTTTATAGATGCTTCAGTAATAGTCTTAACTCTCCCATCAATGGTAGCAGTTATTTCCATCTCTTCATTCTCGGATGTGCTTGCAGAAGTAGTTTGCCAAAACTGATGGATGAGGGAAACATAGATGGTTGGATTTTTAGCAAGAGCATACTTAATATGAGTAGAATTGAGAAAATCTACTATCTGATGAAATCCTTCACTTCCCTCTGGTTTCTTCAAGAAGGCGACCATATTGTGTTTGTCACAGAAGTCCAAATTCACCATTCGATTTAGAAAAGTAGGATTAGGGTTCTGGGTTATGATCGTGGATGAGAGCATGTATGTTTGGTAAAGGTAATTGGGATAATAAAGAGTACTTAAGGTTTTTGATTGGACCGACTGAATAAAATTGAGTATTTATATTGAAGAAATCTTGATATATAAAGAAAGTTCAAGATTTATCCAAATCAAGGAAACCTATAAGCAAAGTAGTTGGCGGAAATATCTCAACGAGTATCTTTAATTAATGAAATTATGTTATGCCTCAAACAGTACTAATGGTCAACCAATAGTACTAAGTTTAGCCTAACAATACTAACTTTAAGCCCAGCCGTATTAACTTTACCTAGCAGTATTAAGATATGCCTGGCAGTACTAACTTAATACTGGCTGTATTAAGTTTATGCCTGGCAGTATCAACTCTAATTCTGTTCCAACAAGCATTTCCATTATAAATTTAAATTCTCACAAGCTCTCTTTCTGTTTTTCAGCTTACTATATCTCTCATTTCTTTTTCTCACCAATTTACTCTTTTTGTTTTTATATCACACAACTCTCTTTCTGTTTTTCATCTCACTATATCTCTCATTTCTTTTTCTCACCAATTCAGATAGTTTTGTACAATGTTCCATCAATTCTATTAGTTTCATGCTGTCCTATCCACTTCCAAGTGTGTGAACTCTTGAGAGTGGTGGGTCATTAGACTATTTAGATGTAGTCTCAAACCTAAATTGAGTATCTACACCCCCAATATGGTATCTTGGCACCTGAGACCACAACCTGAACTAGTTCTATAAGGACTTAGCTCATTAAGTGTTGCCATGGATTGGGTCCTATTGATGTTACCACTGTCTTGCTCTGCTTCTTAGCTAGAAGCAGTAGTGGCAGCCCTTTCCATTCTGTCACCCAACTCCTTACGGACAACCTTATCACCGACCTTTTTAGGGGGACCACCAAACTGATGTATCTTAGTGTCCTGACCTCTTTTTACTATTTGACTCTTTACACACTTTTGTTTGATGTTACGTGTCCTTCCATCTATTCTTGACTGTATATTGACATAATTAGCCTCCTATCAATCAATACTTCAGAGGTGAAGCATTCAATACCATGTACTCAATATGCTTAGCCTGAAAATGTTAGTCCAAAACCAAGAATACAAAATCCAAAGTATTTTCTTGTTTAACAATATTTATTATGACTAACAGTTTGAACTAGCAGTCTTAAGTATAACTAGCAGTACTAAAACCTGCCTAGCAGTATTAACCTTACAACTACCAGTTTTATTTCCAAATTTATCTCTAATACTATCTCTAAATCATGTTAATTATTAGTCTAATAAACACATCTTCAGAGATTAAGTAATCCAATGCTAGTAATCAGAAAGTTAAACATGCTAACATCAAATGCCTTTGTGAGAAGATCTGCAACATTGTGATTAGTATGTATCTTAATCACTTGAATGAGCCTCTTCTCATAAGAATATCTAATGAAATGGTTCCTTATTTCAATGTGCTTGGTTTTAGAATGAAACACTGGACTCTTCACAATATAAATGGTGCTCTTATTATCAATGTAAATCTTGGTGTTCATGAAATTAAACCCATAATCAAGCATCTGGTTTTGGATCTATAACACCTGTCCATAGCAATTTGCAGCAGCAACATACTCTGCTTTAGTAGTGGAGTTGGCAACTATAGTTTGCTTTTTTACATTGCCATGAAATCAATCTTTTGCCAAGAAATTGACAACCTCTTGTTGTAGATTTCCTGTCAAGGCTAGCTCCAACATAATCACTATTAGAAAAAGCTTCCAAGTTAAATGGTGAATCCCTAGCAACATCCTTTGAGCTCTTTGGACTGTCATAAACTAAAGGTAGCAGAATATATTTTTGAGTATTATCCTTGATACCTACATTCTTATTAGTTTGATTCCCTGCAGTAACTGGCTCATAATTCATAGATTTTGTTAGTAAATCAATATCAAAGAGCCAATCTGGTCCACTCCCTGCAACATTGGATTTGTTTTCAAGAAAGGTTATGTCCAAGTTTTCCTCTACCTTCCTAGTTCTAGTGTTAAATACCCTAAAATCCTTGCTATTTATAGAGTATCTATTTGCCTAGGGGTTCTAAGGTATTAAGAATAGTCACAGGACACCCAAAAGGTCCCATAAAACTTATAATAGGTGGTTTACCATGTAATAGTTCATATGGTGTCTTGTTGTGAGGCATGGTCACTAAAACCCTATTCTAAACATAACAAGCAGTATTAACTGCTTCAACCTAAAATGTAACACCCCCAATTAGGGTCGCAGCGGAATAATGTGTCCGGGAGAGTTACTTCATAGAGCAATAGCACAAGATATGAGAACGACCTCTAAAAGAGTCGTTTAAAAATACGATACATTGGATTTATTGAAATTGTTTGATACAAAGCACAACGGCTTAAATTGTTTAACATTTGATGATAAGTATTTTAGATCAAAACAAATATCTCTAGATGTAATGACTCCAAATTATTTATGCATGACTCCCCAAAAGAGTATCCCCAATGTATTCTTAGCACCTCATGCCTCATTGACATGAGAAAACATGGTTTAAAACATCAACATAAAGTTGGTGAATTTATAGGTTTATGTAAATATAATGTAACACATCAAGATTTCCCCGTGATTATGCAACCTGTATACCCATCACAAAATGTATTTACGTTTCCCTAAGTTCATGACATTGAAGCTCGACATGTGTGAATGCAATATAAATATTACCACATTGCTCGTGATGATGTTCAACCCTAAACATCCTAAATCTGACATGGTATACATCCGTTGGTTTATTCCGTGACACCAGTAAGAGCTACTCACCCGGATGGGGATGTCAATCCTAAATAGATCTATTTATAACATTCGCGCTCACACAAAGTAATTGACAGTTCATGATAATAGGCACAGTGGGTTATCGCTACTAGGCAAACACGTAATCATGATAAAATGTACACTTGCGTCCTATTTGTAAAACAATGCTTGTTTCTCACCCCAAAAGTTATAAATCATTGATATAGTAAAACATGGGACTATGAACTCACCTTAGTAAGTAGTCCTCTGTGAAAGGTAATATTCCCAAGTATGGCAAATGAATCACACCGTCAAATACCTAAGTAAATACGGCCAGTCTTAGTCTACAACTTTAGGCCAACGACTTCATGTATAAACTATAATAATTTGCTAGTTTATATATACAGTTATCACTTGTGTGGCGGTGTACACGTTTATTGTATTCGTTTTCCTCGTTTACTCTTGGGAAGATGTACGACTATATACTTTTAAGTATACACGATGTTTAAGTATTAATAATAAATACACCTATTTATTATTCGCGTGACTTTAGTTATATAAGTATCCGTATTATACCACGACTAGTCTTATACCACAAGTGTTTATTTAAATCACTTAATTATATAAAATACCCTTAGGTTTTCATTATTGGCAAAAACAGTGCTTAAAGTTTAAAATATAATATTTACCGTTTACACCCCTGAGTTTCCATAATGATACGTTTAGTCCCTCTATTTTACAAAAAATACATTTTAGGTTCTTATGAGTTCTAAACAGTCCCTTAAGTTCAAGAATGTCAAAATAGTATTATCAATACACTAGCAGTATTAACAATATGCTAGCAGTACTAACTCTGCTAGCAGCACTAACTCCTGCTAGCAGTACTAACTCTGCTAGCAGTACTAACTCTGCTAGCAGTACTAACTTCTGTTAGTAGTACTAACTCTGCTAGTAGTACTAACTTTTGCTAGTAGTACTAACTTCTTAAGCCTGGCAATATTAACTTCTAACTTAGCTTGTATCATACAACCCATCAGTGAGTTAACAAATTCGTTAGAGTTTTTTTGAGCTCGTGTTAGACATAAGACGCGGCTATGGTCTTGCTAACTTAATTTGACATATCCCAAACAACCCTAGTTCGCATATACTATAGTGTACACATCCTTTATTGAGCAAGACGAGATGTTAAGTATTATGATACGTGACATGAAAGTGTTTTTGTTTCCAAACGAGTTATCAAACCTCTCGGCTAAATATTTTACATGTGCATGTCATGTTTAAACATTCATGCTTATACACAAGATCTTGGTTACGTGACTTATGGCTTTTAGTCCACCATACAAGTTATACATGTAATGTAAATTAAGACATGTACATGGGTTGTGCCATGCTAGGCACGACCCACGTTTAATCTGTTTAACAAATGATAACCATGCCCTATGACATATGAACAAAATGTGAGACTTAAATATGAACGTAGGCTAAGACACTTACAAGGGTCCTAGCTTCTTGAACATGTGTGTCGTGTAGTCGTGTGGAAACTCGACTTGTATACCCCAAGCCTTAGTTTAAACCGAATCTTTCTTGCTTTCAAACCCTTAAACGTATAACCTTAGCTTATAGATTACTAGGCTATACCCTAGAAATCTTTGGTTGTGAGTTGTGGTGTCATGTTCGTGGATTTGTGTCTCGGTTGTGGTAACCTGAACAAAGAGAGCAACAAGGATGGTTTTTGCTAGTGTGCCTTTAAGTGTGTGAGTGTGTAAACACTCTTGGTTGTAAGCCTTCCTATTTATAGAGAAAATATCTCTATACCACTTTCTAAAACCATGTCTCCTTTGCTAGAGAAGTGTAGTAGTTTAAGTACATGCTTAGGTGGGTTTTAGGGTAGTTTAGGCTTGATTAAGTACAAGTATTAATGAATTGGGTGATGTATAAGATTATGCAAGATTTTCTATGTTGGTTTGTGTGGGTGACGAATTGCTAAAGGGAGGGAAATACAAGATACAAATCTTGTGTAAGATTTGTTAAGTACATGTCTTAATTAATCCTAGGTTGTACAAGATTTAGTTAAGATTTATCTGTAATACACAATGGTCCTTATGTTGTGTTATATGAAGAGAAAACAAAACAAAGTGTGTTTGAGTTTAAGTTTTCCTTAACCTTAAACTAACTAAACATATATCCTTAAACTAACTATGGTAAACTAGGGGTTAAAGGTACATGTTGTAAGAGCTTGTAAGATTTTATAAGAGATCCTCCTAATCCCCATGACCCTTAGACGCCTAGGATTATGTTTAGGGTACTAATGATTTGACAATTTCTAGTTATATGGGATAATGGTGTACTTTAGTGGTTAATAACCAAGAGTATATAATGTTTGTCTTATGTTTGTATTATGTTTAAACATAACCGGCCCTTATAGGCTTAACGATACAAAATTGTATAATTTTTGTGTTTAGGGAATAAAAGTGGGTATTGGCTTGAGTCTAGATAAGTCTAGGTATTTCTCAGGTGTGTCTAAATATATTTTATTGCGAAACGTAAATTTTTTATGTAAACAATAAAAATAAAATATGAAAGGTTATGAATTATACTCTAAATAACTCCATAACACTTGTTTGACGTAAACTTTAACTTGTTTGGAGTCCGTTTATGTTAAATGATAGTTTTTAGTTTACGCGATTTAACTATACGATAATAATTAAAAGCAAACGCGCAAAAGCTTAAAAATAAATAATGGGATAAATGGAGTTGTAAATGACCTGAAATGAGAAATTTTATAGTTTTCACCCATTAGAAGAGCTTTGTCCTCAAAGCTTAAGACATTGTAGTGGATGAAGATGCCCTGTTCGTGAAGAGATGTGGGTAATTCTTCTTGAACGAATCTTCACGTTCCCATGTGAACTCAGGACCTCTCTTCGAGTTCCAGCAAACCTTGACAATTAGGATATGGCTTTGCTTTAACCGTTTGACTTCTCGATCCATAATTTCAACGGACTCTTCTATAAATTGGAGTTTATCATCAATATGTGGTCCTTCCAAAGGAACGACTAATGGTTTGTTGGAATAACATTTCTTCAGGTTGGATACATGAAATGTATTATGAACCCTGCTCAACTCTTAAGGAAGTTCAAGCTTGTAAGCAACGGATCCAACCTTTTCCATTACCTTAAAAGGTCCAACATATCTAGGGTTTAACTTCCCTCGTTTTCCAAAACGTACGACCCCTTTCTATGGTGAAACTTTGAGCATAACTCTATCCCCAACTTGAAACTCCATCGGCTTACGCTTTAAGTTAGCATAACTCTTTTGTCTGTCATGAGCGGCTTGCATTCTTTGTTTGATCTGAATGACCTTATCAGTTGTCTCTTGGACCATTTCTGGACCGGTAAGTTAAACCTGCCTGACCTCGGCCTAACAAATAGGTAAACGACACTTTCGACCGTAAAGTGCCTCGAAAGGTGCAGCCTTGATGCTAGCGTGATAACTGTTGTTGTAAAAAAACTCAACTAGTGAAAAATGTCTAACCCAACCATTTCCAAAGTCGATCACACAAGCACGTAGCAT
Source organism: Tanacetum coccineum (assembly GCA_026074375.1). Lineage (NCBI taxonomy): Eukaryota > Viridiplantae > Streptophyta > Magnoliopsida > Asterales > Asteraceae > Tanacetum > Tanacetum coccineum. The sequence continues at coordinate 3,059 of BQNB010015776.1, read as the reverse complement.
ATCCTTAAGAGTTTGGATAGTTCTCTCGCTTTGTCCATCAGTCTACGAATGGTACACATTACTCATAACCCAGTTAGTACCCAAAGCCTTCTGAAATGACCTCCAGAAATTTGATGCGAATCTAGGGTCACGATCACAAATGATCGAGATAGGTATTCCATGCCTCATGACTACCTCCTTTAGGTACATTCTCACCAATTTTTTCCATGGAATTAGTCTCTCTCATTGGTGTAAAGATTGCAAACTTAGTAAGTCGGTCAACAATCACCCAAATGGTGTCATATCCTTGCGACGACTTAGGAAGCTTTGTGACAAAATCCATAGTTATATTATCCTACTTCCATTGGGGTATCTCGGATTATACTAACAAACCCGATGCCCTTTGGTGTTCAGCTTTGACTTTAGCACACGTCAAACATTTGCTAACATAGGTGGCAATGTCGGCCTTCATATTGGGCCACCAATATAGCTTTTTCCTGTCATGGTACATCTTGTCAGAACCCGGATGGATGGAGTATTTTGATTTGTGGGACTCATGCATGATCACAGTCCTCAAGTCACCATAACATGACAACCAACTCCTGCCGTTTAAGCATAAGGTTCTGTCAGCGCGGGGTTTCAACCTTTCCTTCGGTATATCCTTCCTGATCATACCACCTACATCTTCGTTCTTGAGATTCTTTGGTTTTTGTGCTTCGGTCTGGGCATTCAAGATTTGTTTGGGAAGATCTAAACTAATAGTCATCACTAAGGCTCAGACTCTTAATGGTTTAATTTGCTCTTTTCTACTCAAAGAATCAGCAATAACATTTGCTTTCCCCAGGTGATAACGAATCTCACAATCATAATCACTAAGCAACTCTAACCAACGACGTTGCCTCATATTCGACTCCTTTTGGTCAAGTATGTGTTGTAGACTCTTATGATCTGTAAACACCATACACCTGGTTCCATACAAGTAGTGCCTCCAAATCTTTAGAGCAAACACCACTGCACCAAGTTCCAAATCATGGGTAGTATAATTTTTCTCATGAATCTTTAACTGTCGTGATGCGTAAGCAATCACCTTCTCGTTTTGAATCAACACCGCACCCAATCCTTTATGCGACACATCACAATAAACAATGAAGTTCTTAGCTCCTTGAGGGAGAGCTAAGATAGGTACGCTATACAACTTATTCTTCAATGTCTAAAAAGTTGCTTCTTGCTTGTCACCTCAAGCGACTTTCTTTTGCATGAGCTTGGTCATTGGATTAGCAACTTTTGAGAATCCTTTGATGAATCTCCGAAAATAACCGACAAGACCTAAAAATTAATGTATCTCTGTTGGAGTCTTAGGAGATGCCCAATCTTTTATTGATTTAATCTTGGTGGGATCCACGCGAATGCCTTGACTATCAATCACGTGGCCGAGAAATTGTACCTTGGGAATCCAAAATTCACATTTAGAGAACTTAGCACACGATTCTTCTTTCTTAAGCAATTCCAGAATTGCCTTCAGATGTTCTTCATGTTCTTTTTTGTTCTTTGAATAAGTTAGTATATCGTCAATAAATACAATTACGAATTTATCCAAATACGGTTTGCACACCCGATTCATAAGATCCATAAATACCGCCGGTGCATTTGTCAAACAGAATGGCGTAACTTGCAACTCGTAATGACCATACCGAGTCTTGAATGCTGTCTTTGGAATATCTTCTTCGCGTACTCGAAGCTGGTGATAACTCAATCGCAAGTCTATCTTAGAATAAATACTGGATCCTTGTAGTTGATCAAATAAATTGTCGATCCTTGGGAGTGGATAACGATTCTTCATAGTCAGCTTGTTTAATTCCCGATAGTCGATGCACATTCGAAATAACCCATCCTTTTTTTTGACAAACAAGATCGGAGCTCCCCAAGGTGAAGAACTGGGTCTTATAAATCCCTTGTCAGATAGTTCTTGCAGTTGCTCTGACAACTCTTTCATTTTGGAAGGAGCTAATCGATAAGGTACTCGTGCTACAGGTGCAGCACCAGACATCAAATCAACTTGGAATTTCACTTGTCGAGTCGGTGGAAGACCCAACAATTCTTTAGGAAATACTTCAAGAAAATCTTGAACGATTGGTACGTCCTCAATTTGCTTCTCCCCTGACTTGTCTTCAGTCTCCTTTTTAGTAACATGTGCCAGAAAGACATGATGTCCTTTCAACAAATATTTTTGAGTTTTGGTGCATGAAATGATGTTCAAACGAGTCTTGTTTCCCTGATTGCTTCTGTCACCATGGACAATTAAGGTTTCACTTCCTCAAGGAATACGAACGATCTTCTCGGCATAAGCTATTATGGCATGATACATTGACAACCAATCCATACCAATTATGACGTCAAAACTTCTAAGTTCTATGGGCATCAGGTAAATGTTGAACGGATGATTTAGTAAATTCTCTAATGGCGAGCAAATTTGATAGCGAATTGTCCTAGGGCGACTAGTGATGTGTCTCGGCTTTTCGGCTTAGGATTTGGTATAAGATGATGTCAATTTTATAGTAAGATGGAGTGAAGGTCTGCTTAGTTGCCATGGTTACTAATTCGATTTCCAGAAGTAATCGTGTTTTATGAATACGAACACAGTACATGATATAAGTAGGAAATTATTTTCTTGCCAAGAAGTTTTTAGAGTGACTACTCTCAGCACGGCATGGTACTTTCCTGAATTATATATAGTTGATCAGGCCATGTATAATTGAGGACTAACGATGCATTGCTCATTTTCGTCAAAATAGCGTTATGATTTCATGATATTAGAGAGAGTGGGTTGCCCTATTAATTTAGGGAATTAAAGTAAATTTGATAAAATTTTCACAACATATTGATTTGATAGATAACTTAAAATCATTTGTACAACAGAAATTTAAGAGAAACACAACAAGAACTCCTAAGGAGATAAAGTTTAAGATAGTTCCAACTTAGGGTTTACTAGGCAAGCGAGACAACTATAACACCCTGTGTTTTCAAGTCATTGACGACGTCGATAAATGTACTATTTATTTTTAGTGTTGTACGCGTTTGCT
>BQNB010015775.1:51886-72657 GCA_026074375.1 Tanacetum coccineum | reverse complement strand
AACATGCCCACAATCCACAATCATATCACCTACATATGTGCGCTACATGGCCTCATATTAGCTCACGCAGTCTTACCACCGTCACACCTCGTTTTGCATATTGGGATCCACAATACCAAACATATCATATCATAATGCAACGGGACGAAACGTGCCCACGATCCAATACACATAACTACAGCAATCTTAAAAAACATTTTAACACGACAACAAGACAAGCATCATTCTCACCCCAAAATAACATGAGAAAAATGGGCTATGAAACTCACCTTTGCTTAGCTTTCCAAAAGATTCTAACAAAAAGCTTCACAAACAACTAGCACAAATCTAAACAACAAAATAACTCGTGTTACACGCTACTAAGCCAAAATCTTAATGCACATATAACAATCATATGATGGATTTCTAAGGTATTCAATTAACCCCATGGGTCACCCCGACACCATACCCAACTTTAACCACTTCGTTAATAAGTTTCACTAGTTAGTCACAATTTGTTCAAAACTACAGAATTTTAACGTGACTTAACGTACTCAAAACCTCTACTTACTGACCTCCATAATTCATACCAAAAATAACCTATGTTAATTTATGAGTATATTAACTACCTCATGATTCACAAGAGCCATTTACATGCACAAATACTCCTAAGAAAATCAAACTTCAAAACATTCCCAATTCGGATCTGTTTACACACTAAAAAGTTTGGACCTAAAAACCATACTTAGACTCCAAATCAGAAGATCTCCTTTGAGGGATTTCTAATAGACACATATAACTAAACTCATGTAGAAGGGCTAAGCTAAATTCGAATTTAAGTGGGGGTTTTATACCTCGTAATATGAGCAAAATCTAACCCGTATTCACTGCTTTGACAACTTGTCTTGCAACCAACGTTTGACTGACTTCCCGACCTCAAAAACCTTCAAGGCCGGATGTTCTGGAAACTAGACTCTCTGAGCTACATCATAGGCATCGTAAACTTGACAAAAGCTATTACCATCATTGAGATAATGGCTGAACAACACAGCCCTAATTCTGCCTCAATCCAAATCAAATTCTAACACGAATTAAGTTTAACCAATTACATCCATAAGCTTCTAATTAAACCCTAATCATTATAACATAATTATTATATCATTAATTTACTGATTTTACAAAACCCTAATTCCATCATAATAATTATTACATGAATTATGATTAATAACTAACAAGGATTAATTAAAATTTACCTTAGAGCTTGATTTCTTCACAAAAGCAAAAACTCTAATTTTTATTTTTTATTTATAGACCCTAAAGGGGGGAGGGTTTGGGATTTTATTTTGTATTTATAGACCCCAAATTAATTATAGATAAGATCTAATTAGTATTTGTTTCCTTTTAAAATTCCTTTTTTTCTTTCTTTTTCCTCTAAAATTTGTTTTTTACTATTCATGTATAAAAAAATATTTTTTTTATTTATTAATTACTTAATTATTTGCTTTACATTAAGTTTTTATAAAAATCTAAGCTTATTTGAGCATACCTTTTTGCCTAAACGCAATTTACTAGACCTTTAAAAATAATTAACTTTTCATTTTTATTAAACCTAACATTCCAAAAATAGAAATTTCATTTCTTTCTTATTCTAACTACTAGAACCTAATCTCCTCCTAATATTATTAACACATAAATACGTATACGTATATTTACTTACACAATTAACGCGAAACCGCTTCAATCACCAAAATCATTTCCTTGTCACAAAAAATGAACGAAATGGATTCCATAAAATCCAACACAAATCTAATCCCAATGAGACGGTCACGCTCAATGGATTGATTATGCAATCTCACATATCCCACACAAACACATATAAACACGTATAAACACATATAACACATAACCGCCAATAAACTTATAGAACAATATTTAGTCAACATTAACGGTTTGACCGAACCTATTCAGCCACGGTGTCACAAGTTTTATTAATTGTTTGTTGCAGGGTGTAAATGAAAGAACTACAGTACTCTATTTGGCGCCCAAAGGTTATCCTTTTGAAGTTTGGAAGTTTTCAACTTTGGCCCCTCCAGCTCTTATGCATGTATTGCAACATCGTCCTTCTTATCTTTTATCTTTGGCCCTGAGTTGTGATGAAGTTTGCGCCGTTAGTCTTTTGGACTAACAAGGTTAGTCCTTAAGGACTAACGGTGTGAAGGGATAGGATGGATGTAGAATGGTGAGTTAACAGCAGTTAAGCTGTGGTGTAATGGGCTGGAAAGGCTATTGGGCCTTATTGTATTTTGGCAGATTTTTTTTATAAGCCCAAAATTTGTAAAGGCTTATTTAAGCCTAGTCTTGATGGCTTATTGGGCCGACTTGGCCCAATAAAATGGGTCGGGTTGGCCCGATAAGTTTTCTTTGGTTTCGGCTTCGGTTTGACTTTGACTTTGTCGGGGTTGACTTTTCGATAGACTTTTGACTTTGACTTTGGTTGACTTTGACTTTTTCCGCTCTTTCTAATTCCGTGCTCGGTTTTGTCTTTTTTGTTGTGTCTTTTGTCTTTTTGTCGAATATCCATTTCCTTCACAATATAAGTGAAAACACACAAATACAATGTATTTTTGGTATGTTTTTTGTCGTTTAAGCCTGTTTTATTAGATAAATGGTATGTGTAATTAAGCACATACCCAAATCCCCCATACTAAGATATTGTCGTGTCCTCACGCAATGCCATAAGTAAACACTTAAGAAAACTAAGAATCTTAATCCCTCTCGACTAATTACCTCGGAAAGTAGCTAAGTGTTCATCAAGGGAAATTAAAGAATCAAGAGTTTTGAAAAGCCCCGTTTTGACCATTTCTAAATATTTACACTTACTTACACACATATTATTGTATTTTTCCTTTTTCTTATTTTTTTACATTTCTTTTTAAGCAACTAACTAACGTGTTTGACTTTCGTTATTTTATAACTTTTAGGGATCATAGAACAAGAAACATTTCAATCCTAAAATGCCCCTAAAATGCCCCAAAAAGGATAACTTTTAGGGATCATAGAACAAAAAACATTTCAAGCTTAAAACGAAATCACCGTTAAATACAAGTAAAGATGCTAACACTACTCATATTTGTAACTTGTGAAACTTTTCACTCCCGACAATTATTATATCTTAGGTGAATGTGCCATTTCGAATTTCAACCATGGATCAACGTTTTGCAAAATTTCTGTAACACCCCCAAAAATGTGTCGCAGCGGAAATGTGTCCGGGGGCGTTACTTCATAATACAACAGCACAAGATACAAGAGAACGACCTCTAAATGTGTCGTTTGAAAAGTAATCTCGTTGATTTTCTTGAAATTGATATAAGATTTGTCCCATAATTGCATCACAATAAAAAGCTTGAAAGAAATACAACGAGATTTGATCATTTGTATATAAGTAGAAATCCATGAATGAAATCTTGTCAATTTAGACTCCAATGCACATCAGTAAACCAAGCATGTAGTTCACGTGAGAAAAACATGCTTAAAAACATCAACATAAAGTTGGTGAGTTCATAGGTTAGTTAAAGTATAAATGTAAATTCCAATGAATGTATTTGTCTACTGTGTCGTCACTGTACCAGGTAAAATGTTTAGTGACTACTGTCTCTCTACAGTATCATAAAATGATTTAAAATGTTGGATCAAAGATTTGTAATGCATGCCTGACCTATTTCAATCCTTAAATAGTCACAAAATATATGAATATATGTTCAAATCCAAGATTTGTAATGTATGCATGGCCATTGTATCTGATACAATAGTCACCATTTGTGATTATGATTACACACCTAAGTTCATGAAACTGTGACGTAGACTTGATTGTATGACAATTTATTCAAGGCACTGTAAGAATGTACCCATCGTAGGTTGTCCCCTCCAAGGACACCCGAGCAGTAATAAAAATATTCATGTGTATGTGATTGTTGGCCCCGCAGGCGCCAATCCAATCATGATCCGACATGGTATAACGTTCATATCCGTGAAGCTGTCACGCACCCGAACGGGGATTGTCAATCCCAAATAGATCTATCTTATAACATTCGCGCTTACCCTCTGAGTAATTAACAGTTTATGCAACTTAAGCTAATCCATAATCATTAGAATGAAATCCAAGTTGTAGTATCCATAAGTGAAAACTAGTGATGTATCTCATCGTGAGATATGTAAATGAGTATGTAAACACGTATGTAATCGACCATGTAAATGAATTTGTAAACTCGTATATAATCGACCATGTAAATGAATTTGTAAATACGTATATAATCGTCCATGTAAATGAATTTGTAAACAAGCACGTTCTCACCCCAAAAATATATGTAAAACAAGTAAAACATGGGGCTATAAACTCACATCGATGTTGTAGAACGATTGGCGGGGATGCGCATATTAAGCGCCAGACAAAACGGAAACTGGAACGGCTCGACCAAGAAGTTGCGGTTTACCTTAACGGTTATATCCTACTAGCCTAGGATGATATACTTGGGTTTCCCGATGAATGAGTACATCAACGTAACACGTTGATAAAAGATTTAGATTTAAAGTTGTAATAGTTTGGTGGTTGGTTAAATAAATAAATCAAAAAGCATATATAATTCATAGGGTGAGTCATATAGCAGAGTATGTAATATATCCCGTATATATTATATATGAAAAAATAAGAAATTATTTAATTCATATGGTGAATTATATAATAAGACAAACAATTAAATGAATAATTTGAAGTATATAATACTTTGCAAATATTATTTAAGAAACATGAGTAAATGATTAAACAAAATAATTCGACAGTAAAAAGTCAGATTGGATAAAAAGAAGTAAGTTAGAAAATCAACCACTTAAATAAATAAAAGTTCTTAGCATAAAAGTAAACGTACGTTTTAAAGTTACAAATTATGTACACTATGTTTTTAAAGCTTTTACAAAGGTTATGATGTTAATTTCTAGTTGACAATTATAAAATATAAAATAATATTTTATAATCTAGTATATTGTTTCCTTGACGGTTTGCTAAAATAGTTATCCTATTTGTAAAAGTATAGTTTCCGTTTGTTTATCCGGTTATTGAAATATTACAATTTGAAAATCTTAAAGTTATATAACTTAATCCTTTTTCAATCAATCTGTGTTGCAATTTACTCGCGTGATCAATATATATAGTTAGGCGAGATTAAATTATATATAACACATTTGTTTAACCATTAACCACCATTTAATCCGGTTTTAAATTCATAAAATCTTATGATATATTTATTAATCGATTTATATAAATCAAAACACACCCTAAAGGTTGTTTCTACTCACCCAAACACGCCCTTATGCATTTCCTTTCCTGCTCCACAACAAACTCACCCTTTATGGAGTAACAGCTACCCCAAACGCACCCCTTGGTGCTTCTCTTAACCAAACGCACCCTTATGGTGCTTTCTGCATAACCAAACGCCCTTGTTGGAGTTAACTGCCAAACCAAACACACCCCCTGGGTGTAACTCAGCAAACCAAACGTACCCCTTGGTGCAATCTGTTAAGCCAAACACACCCCTATTGTGTTAAACCCAGTTCCAAACACCCCTATACGTTTTTCTGCCAACCCAAACACACCCATATGATGTTGACCCGAAAACCAAACGTACCCTAACTGATTATTACAAAACCAAACGCACCCAAACAGTTGATAAACCCGGAAACAAACGCCCCTTTGGGGTTGTTAGCCCTAAAACCAAACCAACGCACCCTAACGGCTGTCACAACAGCCCAAATGCACCCTATTGGCGGTGGTGACTGCCAAACGCACCCTTGTGGTGGTGGCAGCCAACCAAACGCACCCGTGGTACTGTTATAAAAGCCAAACGCAACCTAGCTGTTGAACTACCGAAACAAACAACCTTTTGTGGTGTTTATGTTAAACCACAACGCACCCTAGGTTGTTATAACTAAACCACATGCACCGTTGGTGCTAGAAAAATCAAAACGCACCCTGTTGGTGCTTACGAAGATGAACCAGACGCACCCTTGGTGGTCTGGTGGTGGCGGCAACAAGGTGGTGGTGGCAGGGCTGTGGTGGTGATGATGGTGTGACAATGGGAGTGATGATGTTGGATTTGTGGTGCGATGATGATGATGAAGTCGTGACGATAATGACGGTTGTGGTGGCGGTGTGTTGTGATGATTGTAACATTCCATATTTTTAGGTCATTTTCGACGTCATCTATTTTACTAATTATTTATTTTTCTTTCTCGTACGCGTTTACTTTTATTTTTAATAGTTAAGTTAAATCGCGTAAGTCAAAAATTATCGTTTAGCGTAAACAGACACCAAACAAATAAATGTTTACATCAAACAAGGGTTATATAATTATTTTGAGAATAATTATTTAACTGTGTTCATTTTATTTTTATCGGATACGTAAAGTGTATACGTTTCGCGATAAATTGCGTTTAGGCACTCTCGGAACCACCAAAACTTTTCTACGCTTCAACAAATACCCACATTTATACCCAATACATAAAAATTACTCAACAACATCACATATATCTTATTTTGGCCAAATTTATGGCAAATAATACAAAGAAATAAGAAAAATCCACAACTTGGTCAATGTACATCTCTTGCATTTAAAACCTAGCCATACCTTGTTACTTTGACTCTAGACAAGAAAGCATGAACCCTTGAAACCCTCATCTTGCTCTTGGACTTCTATACTTACCTTTTTAACCAAGACTTCCATATAAACATGCATTACATAAGAGAGATAACACATACATGCTTAAACAGTTAGCAAAAATCAACAAAATCCTTCCTTTTTCTCCTTGCATGCTCACGGCATCAAACACCCCTCTAACCAAACCCATACAAAATTTTCTACAACCTATACACATCTATACACATCCATCCTAAGATATTCTAAGGTGTTTCTAAGCATTGGCTAAGCATTTTCAAGTATTAATCAAGTAAAAGGAAGCTAGGGTTTTATTAAGAAAATAAGGGTTTTCTTGGTTATAATCCTGGGTTTAAAGTCTAAACAAGGGTTTAACACTTAAGTATCATCATCCTTCATCATCTCATTAAGGTCATCTTAAGCCCTTAACTTTTCATTTATATGATTTTATGAATATGTGATGTTTATATAGTGAAATCACCATTAGGATATGTTTAACTTGTAAACATGGATTTTTCTTGGAAATATAGTTTTATGAGCTTTTAGTCATGATATATGAACACAAAAATAAAGTCATAATGGAAGTAAAAGACTTGTACACTTTTGGTAAAGTTATAAAGTGTAAAATATAAAAACAAGGTTAAAAATAGACTTAATAAAGTCACCCAAACTTTCTGTCCAAAAGTGTCATAAAAATATACTTATTTTATATTTTTATAAGATAATACATTTCACGACGATTCCGAAAAGGTAAGAAACTTGTCAAACGGATTAATAACGAAAAAGTTACGTTAAAAACGAGTTATACGTTAATTAAACGGAGTTTATAAAAACTTTTTATAAAAATTATTCAAACAGCAAGTTTGATATTTTTAACAAATAATACATATTTTTAGGATTCCAAAATGATAAGAATCGTAATTTTTCAATTAATAACGAACAAGTTATGAATTTCGCAAAGTTACACAATTAATACTTTTATAAAACTATTTTTATAAAAGTTTACTATTCAAGACAGAAAGTTAACATTTTTTTACACCTCTCATAAAATTATAGAACTTCAATAAAGGAACGTACCTCGAAAGAATCGTTAAAAACGGAGCAATAACTAAAAAATACACATTTACGGTTTTTTTAACGACGAACAAATACGATATACATAAAAGTCGACGTCTGATACACACAAGTAAAGTTACTGTTCACCAGAAGGGTTCAAAATATGAAAATGGTCAATTATGATAACTCGTCCTAATACGAAAAGATGGCCATAAGAAACGCTAAAATCAGGTTAAAAACGCAAAAGTTTATGCTAGTTTTACTAAAACGAAATTATAAACTTTTTAACATATTAAACACATTTTACAAAACTATAGATGGTGATTGAAACTATAAAGAGCTATATTGGTATTATTTCAAAATACTAGATTACTAGGGAGTATTCATAATGGCCCTTCGGGGTGTCGTATCGACGAGTTTGTTGGATTTACGATTTAAAGTGTCCTAGCTCCTCATACGATCACTACACGACCTCTTAAAGTTATGATAGCCCAACATAGTATGATGAGCTATAACGACCTATAAATAATCAAGTGTTTATGTACTAAAACGACCTATATTGATTAGGTTTGCATCCATCGTAAGCGGAAGCATTTTCCATTGTGAAATATTTTTGATTACCATTCACTCGATGTGAGTTCGTAGCCCCTTTTTCTACTATTTGTTTTATTAAATACGGGGGAGATTACATGCTTGATTTCTTTGGACACAAGTGTTTTCAAAACTGTATGCTATTTCCTGATTACATTATTGCCTAAGTACCCTTCTGCCACTAAGTCCCCTTTTATCATGAACCGTTAATTACCTGCTGGGTATACGCTAGTTGTTTTTCTGGATAGGATCTATCGGGACTGACCATCCCCGTCTGGGCTGTGGTTTCTAGTTGACCATTGACGCATTTAACATTTGAAGAAAATTCGTAGGATGTTTTGCAGTCATCTTGTATTTGAAAAATTCGTAGGAATGTGTTTTGTTAACATCTGTATCACGTGTTGGGGCACAAACCTCGATACATAGTTTGGAATTACAGTTTATTACGTTAAGGTTCGGTGTCATGAGCTTAGGGCAATAATACAATGTGTTGGACTATTGAATGTGTTTTTCATAGCTACTATTACATAAATCGTGTGGTCAACGCTATTTCCTAATAAACCAAAGAATTCACTCAAAACATTTTTGGTGACGTTTTAAGCATGTTTTAATTCTCAGGTGCATGAGCATAAGCTTATGGAGCCGTGACGGATATCAATTAGAGGGATTCTGATTTCTAATTTAATAATAAAACTTTTTGTCTATAAAATTTATAATTTCTTTAAATAAAACTATGGGACCTAACGTGAAAACTCTGATCTTTTGTAATGACATCGAATGAAACTTATTTTTAACGTCCATTTAAGGTCGTTTTCTATATCTTGATTTTTGTACTTTGACGTAGCACCCCAATGTTACCATTCCGCTGCGACCTGATTTTGGGGGTGTTACAGATGGTACCAGAGCCAAGGTTATAGGGAACTGGGTCATTTTCAAAACCTAGTCTATAACCACAAAGTTTAAAGATTTTCTTTTCCTTATCATTTATAATAACAGAAACCTTCATCGCTTATACCGATATCCCACGCGCGGCAGCAACTCCCTGATCCTTTCTTACTTTTGTGATTGCCATTATTGCCATTATATGAACCTTAATATAATTATATATATATACACATAATACTTGGTTTAAATTCGATCTCTTACGTCTATCTTTTGATATATCATTACCAATTTCTATCGGTCAATTATATATCCTGATTAATTCATAATTATTTACATCATCCTTCTATTTCCTCTTCTCCATTATTATCATATGCCATGACTCTGCATACCTTTACAAATTCTTAACGAATTGGGTACTTGTGTGGCCAGAATCATGCCGCCCAGAAGATTTAAGGAGAAGTCTATTAGAAAGATAGTGGAAAGGCGTGTGGCCAAAGCCATTGAAAAATATGAAAAGACTAGAGCTGACTCAAACAATACTGGTGGATCTGGATCAACGAATACTGGAGGAACTGTTGCACCAGAGATGCATGGATGTTCGTATAAGACATTTACGAACGGCAAACCTCACTCTTTCAACGGGCCTAGAAGTGTAGACGACAGAAACGGTTGGATCGAAAAATGGAGCATGGTGTTTGAGATCTGTAAATGTGCTGAAGATGACAAAGTGAAGTTTGCTGTATGCACGTTCGAGGGTCGTGCTCTAACCTGGTGGAACAGAAATGTTCAAACTTTGGGACTTGCTAATGCTAATCAGATCCCCTGAAGGTAAACTCTAAAAGCTATGATGATACTGATTACTGCCCAGCAACTAAAATTCAAGGATGAGCAAGAGCTTGGACTTTTTGACTTTGAAAGGAGATGACATCGAGGCATACAACAAATCGCGATCCAACACACGCTGTCCACCTTCCACGAACTGGTTTTGATGTGTCCTGAGTTGGTGTCAACTGAAAAGAAAAAGATTGAAAAGTACATTCGAGGATTTCCCGAGGGAATCAAAGGAAATGTTACTTCTTCAAAGCCTGCGACTTTGCATGATGCAATCAACATGGCTCGAGAACTGTTGACACAAGGGTTCAGGCTAAGGCATGTAAGATCGGTGATAGCAATAAAAGAAATGGAAGACAACCAGGGAACAACTATCACCAGCAACAAAACCGAAGACAAGAAAGCTGCTAAGGTTTATTGCAGCCCCAGCTTAAGGTAGAGGGCTCGCCTGGGAAACTTAACCATTGTGCAAATAGGTGCAAGGCACATCATCACCAGGTCCTTTCCTCCTAGGTATGGTAAATTGTCACAAGCATGGTCCACCAGAAGGAGGAGTGTCGACTAGGATTCCTATAGTCGGATGCAATTCGCTACAAAAAGTGACATTCTTGGTTAGTAGGGAATCATGGGCACAACAGGAGTATTGCCCGGAAGTTAAAGAACCGAAACTAAGAAAACCCAAGTTAAGGTACTGAAGCACTGGAATGGTGCATGCCCTTAGTAAATGAAAACCAATCAAAACCTTAACAACATGGAGGATGATATCAATGCTTAGACTTTATCCCTTTAGGAATTCTCGCTTAAATTTCTTTTGAACTTTTGTCTAAATTTCTTTTGAATTTTGCTTAAATTTCTGTTGTACGAATGAATTTTTTTTCGAATTATCTCTATCAAAGTAATGTATTGTGAAAACCTTTCGTACCTACTATAAAAATTCAAAAAAAAAACAAAAAAAAAAAAAACGTCACAAATTTTGAACGCTCAAGTTAAAGCCATTTAAGAAAAAGGGAATGCAAACGAGTTACTAAGCATGGTAACAAAATATTCAAAAGACATAAATAAAAATAACAAATAAATTTGTTGCCACAACATCCGTTTATTATCTTAGAAATAAGATTACATAAGGACATAAAGGAAATACAAGTTTTATTTCAACCCTCCCCTAACCATAATATCTAGTCCTTCAAGCATAGATCCACGCCAATAGCAAGGATAATGACCGGCACGAGAATTGCTAGAATAAAGGCCAAATACTGAAATCCTTCTTCGTATGGGAAGTAGGCAAGATAAATGCCGAGTGCTATCGCGGTCGCCATCGCCAAGATCGTGATGATGTGCAACATTTTTGAGGATTGGATAAGAGAAAATGTAAGTGAAAGATTAAGTGTTGTATGGAGAAAAATGGGAAAAGAAAATTTTGTATAAAAGGGGGAAAGTAAACCGTTGGGTTACTGTTACGGAAGAATATTACTGTTCACGCGACACCGTTGGGGCACTGTTCATATTAAAATAATAATAATAATAATAATAATAATAATAATAATAATAATAATTATCTACACCTCTTCATCAACATTATTCCGGAAGAAATATCCGCATCTTTTTCTCCGAACCCGTACCTTCCTCAAGTGCCGCAACTTGAGCCTTGAGGACAAGGCTCTTCTAACCGGAGGAGACTGTAACATTCCATATTTTCAGGTCATTTTCGACGTCATCTATTTTACTAATTATTTATTTTTCTTTCTCGTACGCGTTTACTTTTATTTTTAATAGTTAAGTTAAATCTTGGCGTATAGTCAAAAATTTATCGTTTAGCTTAACGGATACAAACAAATAAATGTTTACATCAAGCAAGGGTTATATAATTATTTTGAGAATAATTATTTAACTGTGTTCATTTTATTTTTATCGGATACGTAAAGTGTATACGTTTCGCGATAAATTGCGTTTAGGCACTCCCGGAACCACCAAAACTTTTCTACGCTTCAACAAATACCCACATTTATACCCAATACATAAAAATTACTCAACAACATCACATATATCTTATTTTGGCCGAATTTATGGCAAATAATACAAAGAAATAAGAAAAATCCACAACTGATCAATGTACATCTCTTGCATTTAAAACCATCCCATACCTTGTTACAATTGACTCTAGAATCAAGAAACATGAACCCTTGAAACCCCTCAATCTTGCTCTTGACTTTTATACTACACATTTTTGACCAATACGAATCCATATATACATGCATTACATAAGAGAGATAACACATACATGCTTAAACACTTAGCAAAAATCAACAAAATCCTTCCTTTTTCTCCTTGCATGCTCACGGCATCAAACACCCCTCTAAGCAATCCATACAAAATTTTCTACAACCTATACACATCTATACACATCCATCCTAAGATATTCTAAGGTGTTTCCAAGCATTGGCTAAGCATTTTCAAGTATTAATCAAGTAAAAGGAAGCTAGGGTTTTATTAAGAAAACAAGGGTTTTCTTGGTTATAATCTCGGGTTTAAAGTCTAAACAAGGGTTTAGCACTTAAGTATCCTCATCCTTCATCATCTCATTAAGGTCATCTTAAGCCCTTAACTTTTCATTTATATGATTTTATGAATATGTGATGTTTATATAGTGAAATCACCATTATGATATGTTTAACTTGTAAACATGGTTTTTTCTTAGAAATATAGTTTTATGAGCTTTTAGTCATGATATATGAACATAAAAATAAAGTCATAATGGAAGTAAAAGACTTGTACACTTTTGGTAAAAGTTTATAAAAGTGTAAAATAAAAAACAGGTTAAAAATAGACTTAATACAAGTCACCACCCAAACTTTCTGTCCAAAAAGTACATAAAAAACTACTTAATTTTATATTTTTATAAGATAAACATTTTACGACAATCCGAAAAGTAAGAAACTTTCAAAACGGATTAATAACTAAAAAAGTTACGTATAAAAAAAAAACGAGTTATACGTTTAATTAAACGAGTTTATAAAAACTTTTATTAAAATTATTCAAACAGCAAGTTTGATAATTTTAACAAATAAACACATCTTTTTAGGATTCCAAATGATAGAATCGTAATTTTTTTAATTAAATAACGAACGAGTCATGAATTTCGCAAGTTTACGACAATTAATACTTTTATACAAACTATTTTTATAAAAGTATACTATTACATAGACAAAAGTTACATTTTGTACACCACATAAAATTACAAAACTTTCATATCCTGGAAACGTCCCTCGAAAGAATCGTTAAAAATAAAACCGGAGCATCACGCAATAAACTACGACTTTAACACGGTTTTTAACGAAACAAATACGATATAAATATAAGTCACGGTCTGATGTGAACAGTAAAATTTACTGTTCATCAGAGGTCAAAAATATGGAAATGTCAAATTATGACTAACTCATCCTAATACAAAGATGGCCATAAGAAAACGCTAAAATCGGCTTAAAACCAAAAGTTATGCTCAGTTTTACAAAACAGAAATTAAAAGCGTTTTAAAAACTTAATAAACACAATTTATACCAAAACTATAGCTGTGTGACTGAATTATATAGACCTATAGGGGTAATATCAAAGAACTATATTACTAGGCGTTTATCATAATGAGGCCTCTTCGGGTGGCGATCGGACGAGTAGTTGGATTTACGATTTAAAAGTGTCCTAGCTCCTCATAATCAAAAAAACGTTCACTACAACAACGACCCTCTTAATTATATCGGACCTAACTATAGTATTATGAGCTATACGACCTATAATAATCAAGTGTTTAGAACTTATACGACCTATATTGGATTAGGTTCATACGATCGTAGCGTGACGCATTTCTATTGTGTATATTTGTTGATTACCATTCACTCAAAAGTTGATTCGTAGCCCCTTTTTTTTTTCTACTACTTGCCGTTATTAAAATACGGGGGAGATTACAGCTTAATTTTCTTTAGACCAATGTATTTCAAAACTGTATGCTATTTCCTGATCATTATTGCCTAAGTACCCTTCCGGCCGCTAAGAACCCCTTTTATTACATAACCGTTAATTACCTGCTGGGTATACGCTCTGTATATGATAGATCTATCGGGGAACTGACCATTACCCCGTACAGGCCGTGGTTTCTAGAGTACACATTGACGCATTTAACATTCAGAGAAAAATCGTAGGAAGTTTGGCACATCTGTATTGAGAAAATTTTCGTAGGATATTTTTGTAACATCTGTAACCGTGTTGGGGCACAAACCTCGAGTACTGGTTTTGATTACAGTTTATCTCCTTAAGGTTCAGTTCATGACTAGGGCAATAATACAATGTGGCTGACTATGGAATTTTTCATATTCTACTATTACTTAAATCTTGTGGTCCACGCTATTACCTGATAAACCTATGATTCACTCAACAATTCTGTTGACTGTTTTAGCAGTTTAATCTCAAGGTGCTGAGGTCATAATCTTGGATGGGAAGCCGTGACGGATATCTAAATAAGGGATTCTGATTTCTTTAAATTTATAAAAACTTTGTACTTATAGTAATATTTTAAAGACTTTTAAATAAAACTATGGGACCTAACGTGAAAACTCGGATATTTTGTAATGACATCGAATGAAACTTATTTTTAACGTCCATTTAAGGTCGTTTTTTTTATATCTTGATTTTTGTACTTTGACGTAGCACCCCAATGTTACCATTCCGCTGCGACCTGATTTTGGGGGTGTTACAATGATGGCGTGGTGTGGATGCGGCGGTGGTGTTGGTACCGGGGAAGGGGGGGTGACGGCGCGTGGGGTGGTTAATCGGATAGATCGGGTGGCGGGGAGCATTTTGGTGCTCGACCGGAAAACTCGCCGGAAAACTTTTTCGGCGGCGGTGGTTGCTGGAGGTTGGCCGGATCCGACGGCCGAAAAAATGAGAGAGAGAGAGATGCATATGTAGGTGTGTGTGTGTTTTTATGAAATAAAATGAATTTTTTTTTATAACTTATATATATATATATATATATATATATATATATAAGTTTATAAATAAAGTGTAAGGTGTGAAATAGATGGGGGTAAATTTTGTAAATATTTCACAGGGACCTAAAATGTAAATTTTGAGTATTATTTTGTAGAATAGTGGTTCAGGACTCGTTTGAGCGACTTAACGGATGATTCAAGACACGAAACTTGCGCCATTGTTTTCCAAATCATTTTTCCCATAAAAACGAGTATTCACTCGACTAATTTTCATAAACGTTTTATAAAATTTATTTAAAACGTTTATTATTTATTTTGTACTTACTATAAGCTTTTGTCGTAAAAAATGATATTTTACTCAGAATATTTGCGTCTTCAACAGAACGTCACTTGAATAAAATGATTAATAATTTATTTAAATATATTTAATTTAATAAAAAGGTTATAAATATAATTTTAATATATTTCTGTTTCTATAATCTTGCGAGGCATTTATCACTTTCCAGACTGTTTTCCGGGTCCCTCGTAAAAACTAAAAAGTTGTCAGGAATATCGTTTTACATCAAATTGCTTTAGAGTCCGAATAATGAAAACGTGATTTAGTGGGTCTTTTTTGATAAATCAGCTTAGGAATAACATATATCTTTTTTGTTTTCAAGTCAAATAAGTTAAAAATAACTTGCACATGAGAGATGTAATAATAAATATGATTTATTATTTAAAATATGTTCCGAAAATTTTACCGATTATGCGGTAATCGCTTTTATGTGACAATAAAAGATTAAAAGTCAAAAAGTCAAGTCAAACCCAAAAAGTCAAAGGGTAAAATAGTCATTTAAAATTTTGAAAATTTCCAAATGTTACAGTACCTACCCCTTAAAGAAATCTCGTCCCGAGATTAAATTTGTGTTAACCGTTTGTGTGACCAAGAAAAGATTTAAGATTTAATAAACCAGTTCTAAAACAAAGCTGTAACCTTTATTCAGCAAAATTAGATGTTTCGACACTTCTCCATATACCAAAAATTTTGGCTAAGTTTGACCAGGATATTTAATCCATCAAAATGGGTATCTTAAAAAAATATCAATTACAGATCTTATGACTGATATAACCGCGTTGAAAAAAAGTCTTTTAATAGTGAAATCATCAAGAAGAAAGTGTAGTCACGTGAGTGTGTCTGTATAAAGTTTTAAATGTTCCAGGACGATGTCTGTTTTCTGCTATCTGTAATGTTCGATGATTCACATCAACGTGGCTTATGGATGTAAGTACCCAACTTACTTGGCAGTACTAGGATGTATCGCGACCTAAGTCTTCCCACTAGTGGTCCGAAATGAATAGTTCGACTAGATATTTCGTCGATAGATGTTTATCTGATTTAGGGGGGTTGCATTACCTATTGGATAAAGTTGTACCAGCTGGGACTGCTCCAGGACCCAACAACAGCAACCATCACGACAATAACCCTAACAAATAATGATGGGGTGCCGAGAATGAAGACATTTTGAGAAACAATATTCCCAGAATAAAGTTTAACAAATGGGAGGAGCTCGCGAAAGAGCTTATGCGATAGACGGCGGAATTAATGGAACTCCAGGTCCGTTAGTTCGAGGAGAATCAACGCCATTAGTTCACGTGTGTAACAGTATGTTTTGCTATCCCCACGAACAGTTCGTGACCGCAAGGATAGCAACGGCCAAAAGTAATAAATTAAAGAATGAGATTAAGGAGTTGTCAAGCGAGGCCTTAAGATTTCTGCGAAGTAGCAAGACACTATTGTGCTTCTAAACCTTTTTAACGGATTCCGATGAATTATCGGGTTCGACTTCATACTCGTGTCATATTGGATACCATTAAGGCCACTCATTTATAATTCATTACTTACATAAAGGAGCGTCCTAATTTATGTAAGTAAGAAATGATAAACTTATGGTTTGGGGATTTACAATATTCTTATTTAACTGAAGAGGCTTCCTAAGCTTTCAAATAAAGAGATTATAAATCATCCCTACTCTAATAATTTTCCGATGCAATAACGCGGTACTCACATAACTTCAAGGTGGTGATTACATCACTCTGCATGTGATTCTGATAGTATGGACGAGTGTTTAAAACTCGTCTTCGGAGACGGGGAGTAAAACAACCAATTGAATATCGACCTAGAGTTCAAGTATCGTTAATGAGTACTCAGGTTAGATAAACCAGGTAAGAGGTTCTCCTTATGACGAGCAACCAAGCAGATTATCAATCAATCCTCCTATTCTATTACAAGTCCCGCCCATACAAGACTTGTAATACTTAGATTCATACATAATTCCATGTAAACAAAATTTATGACGGCCTCCGTGTAATACGATATTGTATAAAGTTATGAAGAAAATAATATTCTTAGAGACCATTGCTTAACTTACGATGCTTGAGAACGAAATGAGGCCATTGTGCAACTCACAATGTCTAAGAAGTAAAATGAGACCATTGTCTAACTCACAATGTCTGAGGTATAGATGAGACCATTGTGCAACTCACAATGTCTTAAGAAATGTTCTAGTATTTATATAATTAACTCTTATATAAATAAGCGTACGATATACACAACAAGAATGTAAGCATATATATTATATATATATGTATGTCATGTAAGCACTTAATGCAACAAGTAATGTAAGCAAGTAAGCAAGTAGTGTGTATGCACTTTGAAAATGTTTGCTGTGATGCAATATTTGCGAAAACGGCTATAGTCTAGGGTAAAATATGCAACCTAGTTCTCTATAGCCAGTGTTCTGATACCAATCTGTAACACCCCCAAAAATGTGTCACAGCGAAAATATGTCCGGGGGCGTTACTTCATAATACAACAGCACAAGATATAAGAGAACGACCTCTAAATGTGTCGTTTGAAAAGTAATCTCGTTAATTTTTTTGAAATTGATATAACATTTGTCCCATAATTGCATCACAATGAAAAGCTTGAAAGCAATACAACGAGATTTGATCATTTTTATATAAGTAGAAATCCATGAATGAAATCTTGTCAATTTAGACTCCAATGCACATCAGTAAACCAAGCATGTAGTTCACCTTAGAAAAACATGCTTAAAACGTCAACATAAAGTTGGTGAGTTCATAAGTTAGTTAAAGTATAAATGTAAATCCCAATGAATGTATTTGTCTACTGCGTCGTCACAGTACCAGGTAAAATGTTTAGTGACTACTGTCTTTCTACAGTATCATAAAATGATTTAAAATGTTGGATCAAAGATTTGTAATGCATGCCTGACCTATTTCAATCCTTAAATAGTAACAAAATGTATGAATATATGTTCAAATCCAAGATTTGTAATGTATGCATGGCCATTGTATCTAATACAATAGTCACCATTTGTGATTATGATTACACACCTAAGTTTATAAAACTGTGACGTAGACTTGGTTGTATGACACTTTATTCAAGGCACTGTAAGAATGTACCCATCGTAGGTTGTCCCCTCCAAGGACACCCGGGCAGTAATAAAAATATTCATGTGTATGTGATTGTTGGCCCCGCAGGCGCCAATCCAATCATGATCCGACATGGTATAACATTCGTTCCTGGTGATAGCTAGTCACCCGAACGGGGATTGTCAATCCCAAATAGATCTATCTTAAAACATTCACGCTTACCCTCCGAGTAATTAACAGTTCATGCAACTTAAGTTAATCCATAATCATTAGAATGAAATCCAAGTTGTAGTATCCATACGTGAAAACTAGTGATGTATCTCATCGTGAGATATGTAAATGAGTATGTAAACACGTATGTAATCGACCATGTAAATGAATTTGTAAACACGTATATAATCGTCCATGTAAATGAATTTGTAAACAAGCATGTTCTCACCCCAAAAATATATGTAAAACAAGTAAAACATGGGGCTATAAACTCACATCGATGTTGTAGAAAGATTGGCGGGGATGCACATATTAAGCGCCAGACAAACCCGAAACTAGAACGGCTCAACCAAGAAGTTGCGGTTTACCTTAACGGTTATATCCTACTAGCCTAGGATGATATACTTGAGTTTCCTGATGAATGAGTACATCAACGTAACACGTTGATAAAAGATTTAGATTTAAAGTTGTAATAGTTTGGTGGTTGGTTAAATAAATAAATCAAAAGCATATATAATTTGCCTAGGGTGAGTCATATAGCAGAGTATGTAATTTATCCCGTATATTTAATTTGAAAAAATAAGCAATTATATAATTAATATTGGTGAATATATAATAAGACAAACAACAAATGAATAATTTAAAGTAAATGAATCTTTGCAAATATTATTAAGAAAGTGAAGGTAAATGGTTTAAAACAAAAATTATCGACATTTTAGAAAATCGCCACTTAAATAAATAAAGTTCTTAGCATAAAGTAAACGTTAAGTTTTAAAAGTTAAAATCATGTACATTTATGTTTGTTTTTAAAGCTTTTACAAAAGGTTATGATGTTAATTTCTAGTTGACAATTATAAAATATAAAATATATTTTATAATCTAGTATATTGTTTCCCTTGCGGTTTGCTAAAATAGTTATCCTATTTGTAAAAGTATAGTTTCCGTTTGTTTATCCGGTTATTGAAATATTACAATTTGAAAATCTTAAAGTTATATAACTTAATCATTTTTCAATCAATCCGTGTTGCAATTTACTCGCGTGATCAATATATATAGTTAGGCGAGATTAAATAATATATAACACATTTATTTAACCATTAACCACCATTTAATCCGGTTTTATATTTATAAAATCTTATGATATATTTATTAATCGATTTATATAAATCAAAACACACCCTAAAGGTTGTTTCTGCTCACCCAAACACGCCCTTATGCATTTCCTGCTCATCCAAACGCACCCTTATGGAGTAACTGCTACCCCAAACGCACCCATTGGTGCTTCTCTTAAACCAAACGCACCCTTATGGTGCTTTCTGCACAAATAAACACCCTTGTTGGCGTTAACTGCCAAACCAAACACACACCCTGGGTGCAACTCAGCAAACCAAACGCACCCCTTGGTGCAATCTGTTAAGCCGAACACACCCCTATTATGTTAAACCCAGTTCCAAACACCCCTTGGTGCATATGATGCTGACCCGAAAACCAAACATACCTTAACTGATTATTACAAAACAAAACGCACCCAAACAGTTGATAAACCCGAAAACAAACGCCCCTTTGGGGCTGTTAGCCCCAAAACCAAACCAACGCACCCTAACGGCTTTCACAACAGCCCAAATGCACCCTAGTAGCGGTGGTAACTGCCAAACGCACCCTTGTGGTGGTGGCAGCCAACCAAACGCACCCGTGGTGCGGTTATAAAAGCCAAACGCAGCCTAGCTGCTGAACTACCGAAATAAACACCCTTTTGTGGTGTTTATGTTAAACCACAACGCACCCTAGGTTGTTATAACTAAACCACACGCACCCTTGGTGCTAGAAAAATCAAAACGCACCCTGTTGGTGCTTATGAAGACGAACCAGACGCACCTTTGGTGGTCTCGTGGTGGCGGCAGCGAGGTGGTGGTAGTGGCAGCGAGGTGGTGGTGGCGGGGCTGTGGTGGTGATGATGGTGTGACTATGGGAGTGATGATGTTGGATCTGTGGTGCGATGATGATGATGAAGATGAAGTCGTGATGATGATGACGGTTGTGGTGGCGGTGTGTGGTGATGATGGCGTGGTGTGGATGTGGCGGTGGTGTTGGCACCGGG